>JAOPSE010001111.1:0-186316 GCA_029449295.1 Zea luxurians
TGAAAATGGTCGTTCATGGCTATTTTTGACAAAAATGGGGGTTGTGTGGCCATTGATCATCGACCAGAGGATCATACACCTCACCCCACATATGGTTCCTTGCCATAGATCACATTCTTGGATTTCTGGTGGAGACCATTTCTTAGTCAAAAATCCGTAGTGTTAGCCATCGGTATTATTGAAAATGGTCGTTCATGGCTATTTTCATCAAAAATGGGGGTTGTGTTGCCATTGATCATCAACCAGAAGCTCGTATACCTCACCCAACATATGTTTCCTTGCCATAGATCACATTCTTGGATTTCTAGTGGAGACCATTTCTGGGTCAAAAATTCGTAGGCGTTAGCCTTCGGTATTATTGAAAATGGTCGTTCATGTCTATTTTCGACAAAAATGGGGGTTGTGTGGCCATTGATCATCGACCAGAGGCTCATACCCTCTCCCACATATGTTTCCTTGCCATAGATCATATTCTTGGATTTCCAGTGGAGACCATTTCTTGGTCAAAAATCGTAGGTGTTAGCGTTCGGTATTATTGAAAATGGTCGTTCATGGCTATTTTCAACAAAAATGGGGGTTGTGTGGCCATTGATCATCGACCAGAGGCTCGTACACCTCACCCCACATATGTTTCCTTGCCATAGATCACATTCTTGGATTTATGGTGGAGACATTTCTTGGTCAAAAATTCGTAGGTGTTAGCCTTCGGTATTACTGAAAATGGTCATTCATGGCTATTTTCGACAAAATTGGGGGTTGTGTGCCATTGATCATCGACCAGAGGATCGTACACCTCACCCCACATATGTTTCCTTGCCATAGATCATTCTTGGATTTCTAGTGGAGACCATTTCTGGGTCAAAAATTCGTAGGCGTTAGCCTTCGGTATTATTGAAAATGGTCGTTCATGTCTATTTTCGACAAAAATGGGGGTTGTGTGGCCATTGATCATCGACCAGAGGCTCATACCCCTCTCCCCACATATGTTTCCTTGCCATAGATCATATTCTTGGATTTCAGTGGAGACCATTTCTTGGTCAAAAATCCGTAGGTGTTAGCGTTCGGTATTATTGAAAATGGTCGTTCATGGCTATTTTCAACAAAAATGGGGGTTGTGTGGCCATTGATCATCGACCAGAGGCTCGTACACCTCACCCCACATATGTTTCCTTGCCATAGATCACATTCTTGGATTTATGTGGGGACCATTTCTTGGTCAAAAATTCGTAGGTGTTAGCCTTCGGTATTATTGAAAATGGTCGTTCATGGCTATTTTCGACAAAAATGGGGGTTGTGTGGCCATTGATCATCGACCAGAGGCTCGTACACCTCACCCCACATATGTTTCCTTGCCATAGATCACAAGTTTGGATTTTTGGTGGAGACCATTCTTGGGAAAAATTCCGATCACATTCTTGGATTTATGGTGGAGACCATTTCTTGGTCAAAAATCCGTAGGTGTTACCCTTCAGTGTCATTGAATATGGTCGTTCATGGCTATTTTTGACAAAAATGGGGGTTGTGTGGCCATTGATCATCGACCAGAGGCTCGTACACCTCACCCCACATATGTTTGGTTGCCATAGATCACATTCTTGGATTTATGGTGAAGACCATTTCTTGGTCAAAAATTCGTAGGTGTTAGCCTTCACTGTCATTGAAAATGGTCGTTCTTGGCTATTTTGACAAAAATGGGGGTTGTGTGGCCATTAATCATCGACCAGAGGCTCGTACACCTCACCCCACATATGTTTCCTTGACAAAGATCACATTCTTGGATTTATGGTGGAGACCATTTCTTGGTCAAAAATCCGTAGGTGTTAGCCTTCGGTATTATTGAAAATGGTCGTTCATGGCTATTTTCGACAAAAATGGGGGTTGTGTGGCCATTGATCATCGACCAGAGGCTCGTACACCTCACCCCACATATAATTCCTTGCCATAGATCACATTCTTGGATTTATGGTGGAGACCATTTCTTGGTCAAAAATCCATAGGTGTTAGCCTTCGTTATTATTGAAAATCGTCGTTCATGGCTATTTTCGACAAAAATGGGGTTGTGTGGCCATTGATCATCGACCAGAGGCTCATACACCTCACCCCACATATGTTTTCCTTGCCATAAATCACTTCTTGGATTTTCTGGTGGAGACCATTTCTTGGTCAAAAATCCGTAGTGGTTAGCCTTGGGTATTATTGAAAATGGTCGTTCATGGCTATTTTCGAAAAAAATGGGGGTTGTGTGGCCATTGATCATTGACCAGAGGCTCATACTCCTCACCCCACATATGTTTCCTTGCCATAGATCACATTCTTAGATTTCTGGTGGAGACCATTTCTTGGTCAAAAATCTGTAGGTGTTAGCCTTCGGTATTATTGAAAATGGTCGTTCATGGCTATTTTTGACAAAAATGGGGGTTGTGTGGCCATTGATCATCGACCAGAGGCTCATACACCTCACCCCACATATGGTTCCTTGCCATAGATCACATTCTTGGATTTCTGGTGGAGACCATTTCTTAGTCAAAAATCCGTAGTTGTTAGCCATCGGTATTATTGAAAATGGTCGTTCATGGCTATTTTCATCAAAAATGGGGGTTGTGTTGCCATTGATCATCAACCAGAGGCTCGTATACCTCACCCAACATATGTTTCCTTGCCATAGATCACATTCTTGGATTTCTAGTGGAGACCATTTCTGGGTCAAAAATTCGTAGGCGTTAGCCTTCGGTATTATTGAAAATGGTCGTTCATGTCTATTTTCGACAAAAATGGGGGTTGTGTGGCCATTGATCATCGACCAGAGGCTCATACCCCTCTCCCCACATATGTTTCCTTGCCATAGATCATATTCTTGGATTTCCAGTGGAGACCATTTCTTGGTCAAAAATCCGTAGGTGTTAGCGTTCGGTATTATTGAAAATGGTCGTTCATGGCTATTTTCAACAAAAATGGGGGTTGTGTGGCCATTGATCATGACCAGAGGCTCGTACACCTCACCCCACATATGTTTCCTTGCCATAGATCACATTCTTGGATTTATGGTGGAGACCATTTCTTGGTCAAAAATTCGTAGGTGTTAGCCTTCGGTATTACTGAAAATGGTCATTCATGGCTATTTTCGACAAAATTGGGGGTTGTGTGGCCATTGATCATCGACCAGAGGATCGTACACCTCACCCCACATATGTTTCCTTGCCATAGATCACATGCTTCGATTTTGGTGAAGACCATTTCTTGGGCAAAATCCGATCACATTCTTGGATTTATGGTGGAGACCATTTCTTGGTCAAAAATCCGTATGTGTTTGCCTTCAGTGTCATTGAATATGGTCGTTCATGGCTATTTTTGACAAAAATGGGGGTTGTGTGGCCATTGATCATCGACCAGAGGCTCGTACGCCTCACCCCACATATGTTTCGTTGCCATAGATCACATTCTTGGATTCATGGTGGAGACCATTTCTTGGTCAAAAATTCGTAGGTGTTAGCCTTCAGTGTCATTGAAAATCGTCGTTCTTGGCTATTTTCGACAAAATGGGGGTTGTGTGGCCATTGATCATCGACCAGAGGCTCGTACACCTCACCCCACATATGTTTCCTTGCCAAATATCACATTCTTGGATTTATGGTGGAGACCATTTCTTGGTCAAAAATTCGTAGGTGTTAGCCTTCGGTATTATTGAAAATGGTCGTTCATGGCTATTTTCGACAAAAATGGGGGTTGTGTGGCCATTGATCATCGACCAGAGGCTCGTACACCTCACCCAACATATGTTTCCTTGCCATAGATCACATTCTTGATTTTATGGTGGAGACCATTTCTTGGTCAAAAATCCGTAGGTGTTTAGCCTTCGGTATTATTGAAAATCGTTGTTCATGCTATTTTCGACAAAAATGGGGGTTGTGTGGCCATTGATCATTGACCAGAGGCTCGTACACCTCACCCCACATATGTTTCCTTGCCATAGATCACATTCTTGGATTTCTGGTGGAGACCATTTCTTGGTCAAAAATCGTAGGTGTTAGCCTTCGGTATTATTGAAAATGGCCGTTCAAGGCTATTTTCGACAAAAATGGGGGTTGTGTTGCCATTGATCATCGACCAGAGGCTCGTACACCTCACCCCACATATGTTTCCTTGCCATAGATCGTATTCTTGGATTTCTAGTGGAGACAATTTCTTGGTCAAATATCCGTAGGTGTTAGCCTTCGGTATTATTGAAAATGGTCGTTCATGGCTATTTTCGACAAAAATGAGGGTTGTGTTGCCATTGATCATCAACCAGAGGCTAGTACACCTCACCCCACATATGTTTCCTTGCCATAGATTGCATTCTTGGATTTCTAGTGGAGACCATTTCTTGGTCAAAAATCCGTAGGCGTTAGCCTTCGGTATTATTGAAAATGGTCGTTCATGGCTATTTTTGACAAAAATGGGGTTTGTGTGGCCATTGATCATCGACCAGAGGCTCATACACCTCACTCTAAATATGTTTCCCTACCATAGATCGTATTCTTGGATTTCTAGTAGAGACCATTTCTTGGTCAAAAATCCGTAGGTGTTAGCATTCAGTATTATTGAAAATGGTCGTTCATGGCTATTTTCGACAAAAATGGGGGTTGTGTGGGCATTGATCATCGACCAGAGGCTCGTACACCTCACCCAACATATGTTTTCTTGCCATAGATCACATTCTTAGATTTATGGTGCAGACCATTTCTTGGTCAAAAATCCGTAGGTGTTAGCCTTCGGTATTATTGAAAATGGTCGTTCATGGCTATTTTCGACAAAAAATGGGGGTTGTGTGGCCATTGATCATCGACCAGAGGCTCATACACCTCACCCCACATATGTTTCCTAGCCATAGATCACATTCTTGGATTTTTGGTGGAGACCATTTCTTGGTCAAAAATCCGTAGGTGTTAGCCTTGGTATTATTGAAAATGGTCGTTCATGGCTATTTCGACAAAAATGGGGGTTGTGTGCCATTGATCATCGACCAGAGGCTCGTACACCTCACCCCACATATGTTTCCTTGCCATAGATCGTATTCTTGGATTTCTAGTGTAGACGAATTCTTGGTCAAATATCCGTAGGTGTTAGCCTTCGATATTATTGAAAATGGCCGTTCATGGCTATTTTCGACAAAAATGGGGGTTGTGTTGCCATTGATCATCAACCAGAGGCTCGTACACCTCACCCCACATATGTTTCCTTGCCATAGATCGCATTCTTGGATTTCTAGTGCAAGCAATTTCTTGGTCAAAAATCCGTAGGCGTTAGCCTTCGGTATTATTGAAAATGGTCGTTCATGGCTATTTTCGACAAAATGGGGGTTGTGTGGCCATTGATCATCAACCAGAGGCTCATACACCTCACCCAACATATGTTTCCTCGCCATAGATCATATTCTTGGATTTCTAGTGGAGACCATTTCTTGGTCAAAAATCCGTAGGTGTTAGCCTTCAGTATTATTGAAAATGGTCGTTCATGGCTATTTTTGAGAAAAATGGGGGTTGTGTGGCCATTGATCATCAACCAGAGGCTCGTACACCTCACCCCACATATGTTTCCTTGCCATAGATCACATTCTTGGATTTATGGTGGAGACCATTTCTTGGTCAAAAATTCGTAGGTGTTTGCATTCGGTATTATTGAAAATGGTCGTTCATGGCTATTTTCGACAAAAATGGGGGTTGTGTGGGCATTGATCATCGACCAGAGGCTCGTACACCTCACCCCACATATGTTTTCTTGCCATAGATCACATTCTTGGATTTATGGTGCAGACCATTTCTTGGTCAAAAATTCGTAGGTGTTAGCCTTCGGTATTATTGAAAATGGTCGTTCATGGCTATTTTCGACAAAAATGGGGGTTGTGTGGCCATTGATCATCGACCAGAGGCTCATACATCTCACCCCACATATGTTTCCTAGCCATAGATCACATTCTTGGATTTTTGGTGGAGACCATTTCTTGGTCAAAAATCCGTCGGTGTTAGCCTTGGGTATTATTGAAAATGGCTGTTCATGGCTATTTTCGACAAAAATGGGGGTTGTGTTGCCATTAATCATCGACCAGAGGCTCGTACACCTCACCCCACATATGTTTCCTTACCATAGATCGTATTCTTTGATTTCTAGTGTAGACGATTTCTTGGTCAAATATCCGTAGGTGTTAGCCTTCGGTATTATTGAAAATGGCCGTTCATGGCTATTTTCGACAAAAATGGGGGTTGTGTTGCCATTGATCATCAACCAGAGGCTCGTACACCTCACCCCACATATGTTTCCATGCCATAGATTGCATTCTTGGATTTCTAGTGGAGACAATTTCTTGGTCAAAAATCTGTAGGCGTTAGCCTTCGATATTATTGAAAATGGTCGTTCATGGCTATTTTTGACAAAAATGGGGGTGTGTGGCCATTGATCATCAACCAGAGGCTCATACACTCACCCAACATATGTTTCCTTGCCATAGATCATATTCTTGGATTTCTAGTGGAGACCATTTCTTGTTCAAAAATCGTAGGTGTTAGCCTTCGGTATTATTGAAAATGGTCGTTCATGGCTTTTTTCGACAAAATTGGGGGTTGTGTGGCCATTGATCATCGACCAGAGGATCGTACACCTCACCCTACATATGTTTCCTTGCCATAGATCACAAGCTTCGATTTTTGGTGAAGACCATTTCTTGGGCAAAAATCCGATCACATTCTTGGATTTATGGTGGAGACCATTTCTTGGTCAAAAATCCGTATGTGTTTGCCTTCAGTGTCATTGAATATGGTCGTTCATGGCTATTTTTGACAAAAATGGGGTTGTGTGGCCATTGATTATCGACCAGAGGCTCGTACACCTCACCTACGGATTTTTGCCCAAGAAATGGTCTCCACCGTAAATCAAGAATGTGATCTATGGCAAGGAAACATATGTGGGGTGAGGTGTACGAGCCTCTGGTCGATGGCAAGAAAAGAATGTGATCGGATTTTTGACCAAGAAATGGTCTCCACCATAAATCCAAGAATGTGATCGGATTTTTGACCAAGAAATGGTCTCCACTAGAAATCCAAGAATGCAATCTATGGCAAGGAAAACATATGTGGGGTGAGGTGTACGAGCCTCTGGTTGATGATCAATGGCAACACAACCCCCATTTTGTCGAAAATAGCCATGAACGACCATTTTCAATAATACCGAAGGCTAACACCTACGGATATTTGACCAAGAAATTGTCTCCACTAGAAATCCAAGAATACGATCTATGGCAAGGAAACATATGTGGGGTGAGGTGTACGAGCCTCTGGTCGATGATCAATGGCAACACAACCCCCATTTTTGTCGAAAATAGCCTTGAACGACCATTTTCAATAATACCGAAGGCTAACACCTACGGATTTTTGACCAAGAAATGGTCTCCACCAGAAATCCAAGAATGTGATCTATGGCAAGGAAACATATGTGGGGTGAGGTGTACGAGCCCTTGGTCAATGATCAATGGCCACACAACCCCCATTTTTGTCGAAAATAGCCATGAACGACCGATTTTCAATAATACGAAGGCTAACACCCACGGATTTTTGACCAAGAAATGGTCTCCACCATAAATCAAGAATGTGATCTATGGCAAGGAAACATATGTGGGGTGAGGTGTACGAGCCTCTGGTCGATGATCAATGGCCACACACCCCCATTTTTGTCGAAAATAGCCATGAACGACCATTTTCAATAATACCGAAGGCTAACACCTACGGATTTTTGACCAAGAAATGGTCTCCACCATAAATCCAAGAATGTGATCTTGGCAAGGAAACATATGTGGGGTGAGCTGTATGAGCCTCTGGTCGATGATCAATGGCCACACAACCCCCATTTTTGTCGAAAATAGCCAAGAACGACCATTTTCAATGACACTGGAGGCTAACACCTACGAATTTTGACGAAGAAATGGTCCTCCACCATAAATCCAAGAATGTGATCTATGGCAAGGAAACATATGTGGGGTGAGGTGTAAGAGCCTCTGGTCGATGATCAATGGCCACACAACCCCCATTTTTGTCAAAAATAGCCATGAACGACCATATTCAATGACACTGAAGGCAAACACATACGGATTTTTGACCAACAAATGGTCTCCACCATAAATCCAAGAATGTGATCGGATGTTTGCCCAAGAAATGGTCTTCACAAAAATCGAAGCATGTGATCTATGGAAAGGAAACATATGTGGGGTGAGGTGTACGATCCTCTAGTCGATGATCAATGGCCACACAACCCCAATTTTGTCGAAAATAGCCATGAACGACCATTTTCAATAATACCGAAGGCTAACACCTACGGATTTTTGACCAGAAATGGTCTCCACCATAAATCCAAGAATGTGATCTATGGCAAGGATACATATGTGGGGTGAGGTGTACGAGCCTCTGGTCGATGATCAATGGCCACACAACCCCCATTTTTGTCGAAAATAGCCATGAACGACCATTTTCAATAATATCGAACGCTAACACCTACGGATTTTTGACCAAGGAAATGGTCTCCACTAGAAATCCAATAATATAATCTATGGCAAGGAAACATATGTGGGGTGAGGTGTATGAGCCTCTGGTCGATGATCAATGGCCACACAACCCCCATTTTTGTCGAAAATAGACATGAACGACCATTTTCAATAATACCGAAGGCTAAACGCCTACGAATTTTTGACCCAGAAATGGTCTCCACTAGAAATCGAAGAATGCGATCTATGGACAATGAAACATATGTTTGGGTGAGGTGTAACGAGCCTCTGGTTGATGATCAATGGCAACACAACCCCATTTTTGATGAAAATAGCCATGAACGACCATTTTCAATAATACCGAAGGCTAACACCTACGGATTTTTGACCAAGAAATGTCTCCACCAGAAATCCAAGAATGTGATCTATGGCAAGGGAACCATATGTGGGTGTGAGGTGTATGAGCCTCTAGTCGATGATCAATGGCCACACAACCCCCATTTTTGTCAAAAATAGCCATGAACGACCATTTTCAATAATATCGAAGGCTTGGACAAAAATGGGGGTTGTGCGGCCATTGATCATCGACCAGAGGCACGTACACTTCACCCAACGTATGTTTTCTTGCCATTGATCACATTCTTGGATTTTTGATGGAAACCATTTCTTGGTCAAAAATCCATAGGTGTTAGCCTTCATTATTATTGAAAATGGTCGTTCATGCTATTTTCGACAAAATGGGGGTTCTGTAGCCATTGATCATCGACCAGTTACTGGTACAACCTCACCCCACATATGTTTCCTTGCCATAGGTCACATTCTTGATTTCTGGTGGAGACCATTTCTTGGTCAAAAATTTGTAGCCTTTGGTATTATTGAAAATGGTCGTTCATGGCTATTTTCGACAAAAATGGGGGTCGTGTGGCCATTGATCATTGACCAGAGGCTCGTTCACCTCACCCCACATATTGTTCCTTGCCATAGATCACATTCTTGGTTTTCTGGTGGAGGACCATTTCTTGGTCAAAAATCCGTAGGTGCTAGCCTTCAGTATTATTGAAAATGGTCGTTCATGGCTATTTTCGACAAAAATGGGGGTTGTGTGGCCATTGATCACTGACCAACAGGCTCGTTCACCTCACCCCACATATGGTTCCTTGCCATATATCATATTCTTGGATTTCTGGTGGAGACCAGTTCTTGGTCAAAAATCCGTAGGTGTTTGCCTTCGGTATTATTGAAAATGGTCGTTCATGCTATTTTCAACAAAAATAGGTGTTGGGTGGCCAAGAAATCCAAGAAATGGCCTCCACCAAAAACCAAGAATGTGACCTATGGCAAGGAAACTTATGTGGGGTCTGGTGTACGAGCCTGTGTTCGATGGTCAATGGCTACACAACCCCTATTGTTGGGGACTTGTTCTCAAATGCTATGAATTAAGAACAAGGCAACAGAAAAAATGTTAAATGTTAACGTCCTTCGTCCATGAAGCATTATTCCCTTGAGGATATGGGCCTTGGACGAAGGCTGATAAGAGCATAATTACGAAGCTTAAATCTTCGTAATAAAATTTCAGTAGATATGGTAAGATAACATAAAATAAAAGGTATAAAAGGGATAAATAAATCATAGACGAATTACATTATATTTTTACTTCATATATTGAGTTATTGAATACAATAATACCTCTGCCTTGGCAAAAGATTGGATTCCAAAAGATGCGATTGCAATTACCAGAATGCGTGAACAGTAACGGAATACTGCTCACTATTTATAGGCACAGGACGCAGCCTGTGAGGAATTACAAGTATGCCCTTATAAAAAGCTTACAACATTGACTCAGACCTTTATGGACTAAAAGGTCATTCTATTTTTAAGTCGGTTTGTAATACCGAAGCTTCACGAAGAGGACCTTCGGCTATCTTATACAAACAGCTTCAGCCGAGGGACCACTTCTTCCTATAAGACCTTCGGCGACGAAGCATAGACCCAACAGTAGCCCCTTTCGCGGTGCTAGATCGTTTTTCGTTACGAGCTTGATCCGTGAAAAAAAGTCTCTTAAGCTTCGGAGCGCCGTAGGTCTAAAAAACACTTCCCTGAGCTCGTTGTCGAGAAACGATTCAATCTCCAGCGTGTAGCGGCCCCACCTTGCAGAGTTACTGTTCGGTCTCTGCGGTCCACCACGCAGCGAGTGCGAGCGGGTGTCCGCCTGGTGTAAAAACTCTGGCGCTTCGCCTTCTTACCTGCAGCACTATATAAACAGACGAGTAGGTGTGAAGTTACCACAGCATTCATTGCTATTTGCACTGTTTTGCTGCCAAAATTTTTAACCGTCGCCGAAGCTTGTCTGTCGGAATCGAACGAAGCTCCAGTTTGAAGCCTGCTTCGGAGGAAGAAGTATTAAAGTTTCACAAGTTCATAATTAAATGGCCAGAGTGCGTTCTACCGCCAGGGTTGAGCGTGAGGGGGACGAAACTGAAGCTTCGGAGACTGTCCCCATCTCCGAAGCCATGCAACGATCCGGGCTAGTGACTTCGGAAAAGATTCTAGTGATGATGCAGAACAAGCAATCGCTGAAGCAGAGGAAGAAGATATTGAGGAAACTGATCCCGAAGATGATTATCGCATTGCCATGCCAAGCAAACCCAGCCACTTGGACTTCGGGAAATCTACTGTTTCGAAGGCTGATCTGTCCAAGATGGTAAAATCGGGCTTTTTTACTGAAAATCAAAAGAAGCTATTGCGCTTCGGGGGAGAAGAGACTACCCCAAAGCCGGAGAAGGATGAAATTGTTATTTTCAAAAGCTTTCTAAAGGCTGGATTAAGATTCCCCCTACATGGGATTATTGCAGAGGTACTGAATAGGTTCGGTGTCTATTTTCACCAGCTAACCCCTAACGCTATCGTTAGGCTTATTGTTTATATCTGGGCACTCCGAAGCCAAGCAGTGGAACCATTTGCGGACAGCTTTTGCCGGGTTCACGAGTTGCATTATCAAACGAAGGCTAGAAAGGATGGATTGCACGACAATTTTGGTTGCTATAACTTCGCCTATCAGAAAACTACAAAGTTTCCTGTAATTAGCTACCGAAGCAAATGGGCAGCAGGCTGGAAATCTGAGTGGTTCTATGTCAAGGTTGATGACGACAAGGAAAAACTTGTGCAAAGTCCGCTCGAACTAATCTTCGGAGAAACCCGACCTCGCTGCAACATGACACCCGAAGGTCCAACACAACAAGCAATGAGTGAGTTCAGAATTATTGCAGAGCATATCAGCACAAGGGACCTGGTTCAGGAGTTTTTAGCTTTCAAAGTTTTTCCCAGTTTGAAACAATGGGAAATGCCGAAGCTACAGGGGGAAAAGAAAGAAGGTGAACTTGTACGTTTACCTTACTATTTCAAGTTTAAAAAGTACTTCAAAACACCTTGCCGAGAGTGGCTAGATACAATTGAAGTAATGTGCAATGAAATACTTGGCAATTATTCCAAAAAGAAGATCAATTGATGACCGCAGCCTTCGGCACCCGTCCGAAGCGAAGGCTAAATCGAGTGCTGGACGCCTTGAATTTTGAATACCCTGACTATGAAAATCTGAACAAAGGTGCCGAAGGCCAGAAAGGAAAAGGATAACCGAAGCCTCAAACGAAGATGAAAAAGAGACACCAAAAAAGAAGATTCCAAAGAAAAGGAAAGCGTCTTCTCCGAAACGAAAAATATCCGACGAAGAAAAATCCACCGCATCACCCTCTGCCACTGATGTGGAGGCAATTCTGAAGGTAATGACTGAATCCTTACCTGCGAAGCTAAGTCCACTGGGGCCTCAACTGACAAAGTTTTTTCAGAAGGACAAGGACCCCGAAAAATCGAAGAAAACAATCAAAGCAAAGAAACAAAGAATTATTACTGTGACAGAGGTAATTGACAAGACACCGCCAAGAGCTGCAGCTCAAAAAACACCAGCCGCTGCGGAAGGGACAGATGTTGAAATTGCACCTTCGGAGGTTGCGGCTGCCGAAGCTGCTTCAGCTGAAGGTTTGAACCTGGAGAGCACAATCGAGAATATTGACAGAATACTGCTAGATATGGCTGCGGAAGAAGCTACCACCGCCGCTGAAGAGGCCGTGACCGCAGCGTCGAGGAAAGGGAAGGAAATTGCTGATGAGGCTTCAGAAGACGAAGCTTTCATGTTCCAGAATTTAGTTGGAGAAAAACTATCAAAAGCTGAAAGAGAAGAGCTTAGAGAATATGCAAAATCCTGCGGATACAAACCTGGAGCACTCCTCTTCGGAGGCATTGATGATGAGAAATTAGATTGTATTCGAGATCAACTGGAGCCAAAGTTATCGGTACTCTGTCAAAGAGTATCGGTTTTCCGAAGCTAGAAACGGACATCAGCCGCTACCGACGACAACATATCGTTGGTAGTTTATTCTATTCCAATTTCAAGGTGAACTACTTTTCCCTTAACTTTTATTGTTTCTAATAATGAAAACATGTCTGACGAAGGTTGTTTTCGTGCAGGAGTATGCTATTGAGCAAAGCCTTGAAAATGCAGCAAGATTTTGAAGACAAGAAGCACGAAGTTATAATTGAAAATTTGGAAAGCAGAATAAAGGAGCAATCAGATGCTATCGAGAAAAGAACTTTGAGCTCCAGGCAACCGAAGGTTCATTGGCGGAAGCTGAGGCAAAAATAACAGAACTGAACACGAAGCTTCTCCGCCAGTCTGAAGAGTTCGAACGAGAAAAGCAAGATCTTAATGCAAAACTTGAAGCTGAAGCTCAACAAAATTCAGATTTGAGAAAACTATTGACAAGCCTTCAAGAAAAATGTCTGGAATTTAGCAACAAATGCATTCAACGATTAAGAAAATTTTTTCACTCAGTTGGAGCCAGCAGTGAAAAATTCACCCCCTCAGCTGAAGATCTATCGAAGACCTTCGAACATATCGAGGGTGAGATTGACGAGCTCGACGAAGTCATAGCTGGGCATGGTGACTTCTGTGCCTGGGTGGCTTCTCGAGGCACTGCTGCAGCTTTCCTGAAAGCTGGCTGCGATCATGGAAAGATTGTCAATAGGCCAAATTTCACTTTAACACCATCAATCCTGGATGACATTCCTGATCTCGCCCGAAGCATCTCTAATAGATTTGTAAAAATGATATGGACAAAAGGTGGGCGAGAAAAGGCTGGAGACGAAGCTCGTAGCCACCTTGAAGCAGTAAGAAATCATACCTTGTGCTTACCTTTTCCTGCAAGCTTGATTTTGACTTACAACGACCTTATTCATGTAGGATGACGAAGCCGAAGCCGATGATTAAAAACTGACGCCGAAGCTGAAGCTCCTTGGAGATTAAATAGTAGACTAGACAGTACTTGAGAAACTTTTGAGATAACTTTTGTAAATGTAACTAAAACTTGTTTTTAATGAATTCTGTTCATACCTTGTGATATATCCTTACCCTTCCATTGATGTATGAGAAGTGCTTTGATGTGGACGAAATTTTCCTTTTTTGAGCCGAAGGCGAAAAAACACCTTCCCTTCTTTTCGTACGCAGCGAAGCATAGAAAACAACATTTCCCTTCTTTCCGAAGCTTTCCTTTTTGTACACGAAGCTCTTTCTTCCTCTTTTTTTTTTCCTTTTTGCCAAAGCAAGCATTTATGCCATGATGATGATTATCCTACATATGCCTGGATGAATGTTTATGAATGCAAATGCTATGATGTAATGTGATGTGCAAATGAATGTCCAAACGCGTATCCGAAGCCATACTCGTAGCCATTATTTCCTTAAAAACAATCACACCTCAGCTCTGCATTCCCTTAGGAACGACTTTGGAGCTTCTTCGCCTTTACTTTTGGCGGAATCAGCGTTGACTTTTCGCTGTAAGCTCTGCATTCCCTTAGGAACGACTTTGGAGCTTCTTCGCCTTTACTTTTGGCGGAATCAGCGTTGACTTTTCGTTGTAAGCTCTGCATTCCCTTAGGAACGACTTTGGAGCTTCTCTTCGTCTTTACTTTTCGGCACTCGATGGTGCGTTCTCAGCTTTTACATTTACATTCCTTGGGGCATTTTGCTCTTATAGAACTAAAAAAGGAAATTACATGTGATGGCCCCATTAAAAACCTTTCTCCCCCTTCGGAAAGGAAAAGGGTGCCATGAAAGAAAAATAAAAAATATGAAAAATTACATCGAGTTATACATAATATCGCCGAAGCTCATCCGCATTCCAAGATCTAGGAATGTCGTTGCCGTCCATATCCTTCAATCTGTATGAACCGGGTCTTGACGAAGATGCTACTAAGAAAGGTCCATCCCATTTCAACTGCAACTTGCCCACTGTTTCTGGGTTGGCCACTCTCCGAAGCACCAAGTGTCCTGGCTCAATATTCTTTAGCCGAACCTTTCTATCTCGCCATTTAATTGTTTCGGCTTGATATTTATTGATGTTCTCCACGGCTTGCAGCCTGATCCCTTCTAAAGCATCTTTTTCCACAGAATAAGCAGCTTCGGAACCTGATTCTGCCGAAGCTACTACCCTTATTGATCCGGTTTTAGCTTCCTCCGGAGTTATTGCTTCGTCACCGAATAATAACTTGAATGGAGTAAAGCCTGTAGACCTTGATGTTGTTGTATTGTGGCTCCACACCACTTTGGTTAACTGATCTGGCCACTTTCCCCTGGGTTGATTGAAGATTAACTTCATTATTCCTGTCATTATAATGCCATTGGCTCTTTCAACGAGTCCATTTGACTCCGGATGTCTGACTGATGCAAAATGGATCTTCGTACCAATTTGATCACAGAAATCCCTAAAAGCTTCGGAATCAAACTGTGTTCCATTATCCACAGTAATAGCCTTTGGTACCCCGAAACGACAACAATATTCTGCCAGAAAAACTTTTGGACGGTGGCCGAAGTTATTGTGGCTAAAGGCTTTGCCTCAATCCATTTAGAAAAATATTCCACCGCCACTACAACATATCTTAGGTTCCCTTGGGCCGGTGGTAACGGACCTAACAAGTCAAGGCCCCACCTTTGCAATGGCCAAATGGGTTGTATGAGTTTGTGTTAAGGACGAAAGTTGTTTTTGATCTCGTGCACATTTCTGACAACCTTCGCACTTTTGGACTAACTCCGCTGCATCCGAAGCTGCCTTCGGCCAATAAAATCCTTGGCGGAAAATTTTTCCAAGTAATGGCCTAGATCCAATGTGAGATCCACACAGGCCTGCATGTATTTCTTTCATCAACTCTATACCTTCGGTTCTGGATAAGCACTTGAGTAGCGGAGCACAAACTCCATGCTTGTACAACTCTCCTTCTATCATGACATATGGACGAGCTCTTGCCTCTATCCTCCTGTTATAAGCTTCGTCATCTGAAAGGAATTTTCCCTGAAGGTAAGAGATGATCTCAGTTCTCCAATCTTCGCTATAAACAGGAGATATATTGAGGACTGCTCTTTCAAGAAGTTCCACCGAAGGTGCTTTTATTATTTCGAAGAACACATCCGAAGGTAAGGGCAGCCCCTGTGCTGCTGACTTAGCTAGCAAATCAGCATGCTCATTTTGTCCTCGAGGGATATTTTTAACAGAAAACCCTTCGAAGGAAGCTTCAACTCTTCGAACCATATCCAGATATTTTTCAAGCTTCGGATCCTTAGCCTTGCAACTCTTGTCAATATGACCCGAAACAACCTGGGAATCAGTTTTAAGTATGGCCCTTCTGATTCCCATTGCTTTTAACTTCCGAAGACCTAGAAGCAAGGCTTCGTACTCGGCAATGTTATTTGTGCAACTAAAATCAAGTTTCGTCGCATAACAAGTTTTGACTTTGGAAGGTGAAACCAACACAGCAGCCGCTCCTGCTCCGAAGGTTCCCCAAGATCCATCACAAAACACTGTCCATGCTTCGGCGTCTTTGTTTGTTTCTTCCTCCTGAGCCCCTGGCGTCCAGTCAGCAATGAAGTCTGCCAACGTCTGGGACTGAATCGAAGATCTATGAACATATTCAATACAAAATTCATTGAGCTCTGCAGCCCATTTTCCAATCCTTCCAGTGGCTTCTCGGTTCCTCATAATATCCTTCAGAGGTTGTGAAGAAGGAACAATTATGTTGTAAGCTTGAAAATAGTGCCGAAGCTTCCTGGAGGCCATCAAGACAGCATACAGTACCTTCTCCAACTCTGTATAATTTTTCTTTGATAAACTAAGAACCTCGGATACAAAATATATTGGGGCCTGCCTCTTGACTTGACCATCAAGCTTCTCCTGGACAAGCGCTGCACTTACCGCTGAGTGCGAAGCTGCCACATATAATAACAAAGGAGCCCCTGGCGTTGGTGGAGTCAATGTTGTTAGATCTATCAAATACTGTTTCAGCTCTTCAAAAGCCTTCTGCTGGATTGGTCCCCATTGAAAGACTTCGGCTGACTTCAGCACTTCGAAGAATGGTAAGTTTCTCTCTGCTGATCTGGATATGAATCTATTGAGAGATGCCAATCTTCCTGTCAATCTTTGAGCCCCCTTCTTTGTAGTTGGTGGCTCCAT
This sequence comes from Zea luxurians, assembly GCA_029449295.1. Classification (NCBI taxonomy): domain Eukaryota; kingdom Viridiplantae; phylum Streptophyta; class Magnoliopsida; order Poales; family Poaceae; genus Zea; species Zea luxurians. Next base: position 17,059 of record JAOPSE010001111.1, read on the forward strand.
CCGAAGTATAGCTTCAATTTTACTTGGATTAGCTTCAATTCCCTTTGTTGAAACCAAGCATCCAAGAAATTTGCCCTTCTTTACTCCGAAGACGCATTTTCTGGATTCAACTTTAAGCCAGCTTGCCTGAAACTGGCGAAGGTCTCCTGCAGATCAGCAATATGATTCTCCTGTTTCGTGCTTTTTACAATGATGTCATCAACATAAGTTAGCACATTTCTGCCTATCTGAGATTGGAGAACCTTCGCAGTCATTCTGCTGAACTTCCTCCAGCGTTTTGAGCCCCTCAGGCATCCGAAGATAGCAATATGTGCCACTTGGAGTTATGAAGCTAGTCTTCGGCTCATCTTCCTTCTTCATCCAGATTTGGTGATAGCCTAAGTAACAGTCTAGCAGACTCATGAGCTCGGAAGAAGCTGCTGCATCTACTAAAGAGTCTATCCTTGGCAATGGAAACTCGTCCTTCGGACACGCCTTGTTGAGGTCTGTAAAATCGATACACATTCGCCATTTGCCATTGGCCTTTTTTACCATAACGGTGTTAGCCAGCCATTCTGGGTACTTTACTTCTCTGATGACTCCTGCACTGAGGAGTCTTTTGACTTCGTTACGAGCACCTTCGGCCTTATCATCTGACATTTTCCGAAGCCTCTGCTTTCTGGCTCTGAAGGATGGATCAACATTGAGCGAGTGTTCAATAACATCCCTATTTACTCCGCAAAGATCATTAGCTGACCATGCAAAAAACATCTTTGTTGTTGAACAAAAACCTTATCAAGGTTTTCTCCTGCTCTTCGGATAATTGAGAGCCTAACAACACCTTCTGCTCTGCTATGTCCTCACATAAGAGCATAGACTTCGGCTGATCTGCTGAAGCTGCTTTCTCCCTTCTGAATTTGTACTATTCACAAGCTTCAGCTCCATCTATGTTATGGATTGCTTTTGAGTCAGTCCAATTGCCTTCGGCTCTTCTGGCAGCTTCCTGACTTCCATGGATAGCGATGGGTCCTTGATCCGAAGGTATCTTCATGCAAAGATAGGCAGGATGAAGGATTGCTTCGAAGGCATTGAGGGTACCACGACCAATAATTGCATTGTAAGGGTATTCCATGTCAACAATGTCAAACACAACTTGCTCAGTTCTAGTGTTGTTGATGAACCCGAAGGTCACTGACATGGTGATCTTGCCCAGTGCTACAATCTGTCTTCCTCCGAAGCCACAGAGAGGATGTGTAGCATCATGAATCTTATCTTCTGGCTCTTGCATTTGTCTGAAAGCCTTAGCAAATATGATATCAGCTGCACTGCCTGTGTCAACCAAGACATTGTGGACCAGAAATCCTTTGATAACACAAGAGATAACCATGGCATCGTTGTGTGGGTAATCTTTGAGCTGAAGGTCCTCTTGGGAGAAGGTAATAGGAATGTGAGACCATCTTGACTTGATGAAGGGTCCTTGCACTCCAACATGCTGTACCCTTCTCTGTGCTTCCTTCTTTTGTTTCTTGTTAGCTGGCTCTGAGGACGAACCACCTGTGATCGGGAGCACCAGCTTCGGGTCCGAAGCAGCTCCAGCTTGGTCGTTGAACGAAGTCATCAGCTCAAAAAGTGGAAGTGAGTTCACCGGAGGTGGGCGCCAATGTTGGGGACTTGTTCTCAAATGCTATGAATTAAGAACAAGGCAACAGAAAAATGTTAAATGTTAACGTCCTTCGTCCATGAAGCATTATTCCCTTGAGGATAATGGGCCTTGGACGAAGGCTGATAAGAGCATAATTACGAAGCTTAAATCTTCGTAATAAAATTTCAGTAGATATGGTAAGATAACATAAAATAAAAGGTATAAAAGGGATAAATAAATCATAGACGAATTACATTATATTTTTACTTCATATATTGAGTTATTGAATACAATAATACCTCTACCTTGGCAAAAGATTGGATTCCAAAAGATGCGATTGCAATTACCAGAATGCGTGAACAGTAACGGAATACTGCTCACTATTTATAGGCACAGGACGCAGCCTGTGAGGAATTACAAGTATGCCCCTTATAAAAGCTTACAACATTGACTCAGACCTTTATGGACTAAAAGGTCATTCTATTTTTAAGTCGGTTTGTAATACCGAAGCTTCACGAAGAGGAACCTTCGGCTATCTTATACAAACAGCTTCAGCCGAGGACCACTTCTTCCTATAAGACCTTCGGCGACGAAGCATAGACCCAACACCTATTTTTGTCGAAAATAGCATCAACGACCATTTTCAATAATACCGAAGGCAAACACCTACGGATTTTTGACCAATAAATTGTCTCGACCAAAAAATCCAAAATGTGATCTATGGCATAGAAACATATGTGGGGTGAGGTGTACGAGCCTCTAGTCGATGATTAATGATCACACAACACCTATTTTTGTCGAAAATGGCATGAACGACTATTTTCAATAATACCCATGGCTAACACCTACGAAATTTTGGCCAAGAATGTGATCTATGGAAAGAAAACATACATGGGGTGAGGTGTACGAGCCTCTGATCGATGATGAATGGCCACACAACTCCAATTTTTGTCGAAAATTGCATGAAGGACCATTTTCAATAATACCGAAGGCTAACACCAATGGATTTTTGGCCAAGAAATGGTCTCCACCAGAAAACCAAGAATGTGATCCATGGCAAGGAAACCTATGTGGGGTGAGGTGTAGGAGCCTCTAGTCGATGATCAAAGGCCACACAACCTTCATCTTTGCCGAAAATAGCCATTAAACGACCATTTTCAATAATACCAAAGGCTAACACCTACGGGTTTTTTACCAAGAAATGATCTCCACCGTAAATCAAGAATGTGATCTATGGCAAGGAAACATATGTGGGGTGAGGTGTACGAGCCTCTGGTCGATGGCAAGAAAAGAATGTGATCGGATTTTTGACCAAGAAATGGTCTCCACCATAAATCCAAGAATGTGATCGGATTTTTGACCAAGAAATGGTCTCCACTAGAAATCCAAGAATGCAATCTATGGCAAGGAAACATATGTGGGGTGAGGTGTACGAGCCTCTGGTTGATGATCAATGGCAACACAACCCCCATTTTTGTCGAAAATAGCCATGAACGACCATTTTCAATAATACCGAAGGCTAACACCTACGGATATTTGACCAAGAAATTGTCTCCACTAGAAATCCAAGAATACGATCTATGGCAAGGAAACCTATGTGGGGTATGGTGTACGAGCCTCTGGTCGATGATCAATGGCAACACAACCCCCATTTTTGTCGAAAATAGCCTTGAACGACCATTTTCAATAATACCGAAGGCTAACACCTACGGATTTTTGACCAAGAAATGGTCTCCACCAGAAATCCAAGAATGTGATCTATGGCAAGGAAACATATGTGGGGTGAGGTGTACGAGCCCTTGGTCAATGATCAATGGCCACACAACCCCCATTTTTGTCGAAAATAGCCATGAACGACGATTTTCAATAATACCGAAGGCTAACACCTACGGATTTTTGACCAAGAAATGGTCTCCACCATAAATCAAGAATGTGATCTATGGCAAGGAAACATATGTGGGGTGAGGTGTACGAGCCTCTGGTCGATGATCAATGGCCACACAACCCCCATTTTTGTCGAAAATAGCCATGAACGACCATTTTCAATAATACCGAAGGCTAACACCTACGGATTTTTGACCAAGAAATGGTCTCCACCATAAATCCAAGAATGTGATCTTTGGCAAGGAAACATATGTGGGGTGAGCTGTATGAGCCTCTGGTCGATGATCAATGGCCACACAACCCCCATTTTTGTCGAAAATAGCCAAGAACGACCATTTTCAATGACACTGAAGGCTAACACCTACGAATTTTTGACGAAGAAATGCTCCACCATAAATCCAAGAATGTGATCTATGGCAAGGAACATATGTGGGGTGAGGTGTACGAGCCTCTGGTCGATGATCAATGGCCACACAACCCCCATTTTTGTCAAAAATAGCCATGAACGACCATATTCAATGACACTGAAGGCAAACACATACGGATTTTTGACCAAGAAATGGTCTCCACCATAAATCCAAGAATGTGATCGGATTTTTGCCCAAGAAATGGTCTTCACCAAAAATCGAAGCATGTGATCTATGGCAAGGAAACATATGTGGGGTGAGGTGTACGATCCTCTGGTCGATGATCAATGGCCACACAACCCCCAATTTTGTCGAAAATAGCCATGAACGACCATTTTCAATAATACCGAAGGCTAACACCTACGGATTTTTGACCAAGAAATGGTCTCCACCATAAATCCAAGAATGTGATCTATGGCAAGGATACATATGTGGGGTGAGGTGTACGAGCCTCTGGTCGATGATCAATGGCCACACAACCCCCATTTTTGTCGAAAATAGCCATGAACGACCATTTTCAATAATATCGAACGCTAACACCTACGGATTTTTGACCAAGAAATGGTCTCCACCAGAAATCCAATAATATGATCTATGGCAAGGAAACATATGTGGGGTGAGGTGTATGAGCCTCTGGTCGATGATCAATGGCCACACAACCCCCATTTTTGTCGAAAATAGACATGAACGACCATTTTCAATAATACCGAAGGCTAACGCCTACGAATTTTTGACCCAGAAATGGTCTCCACTAGAAATCCAAGAATGCGATCTATGACAAGGAAACATATGTTGGGTGAGGTGTACGAGCCTCTGGTTGATGATCAATGGCAACACAACCCCCATTTTTGATGAAAATAGCCATGAACGACCATTTTCAATAATACCGAAGGCTAACACCTACGGATTTTTGACCAAGAAATGGTCTCCACCAGAAATCCAAGAATGTGATCTATGGCAAGGAACCATATGTGGGTTGAGGTGTATGAGCCTCTAGTCGATGATCAATGGCCACACAACCCCCATTTTTGTCAAAAATAGCCATGAACGACAATTTTCAATAATATCGAAGGCTTTTGGACAAAAATGGGGGTTGTGCGGCCATTGATCATCGACCAGAGGCACGTACACTTCACCCAACGTATGTTTCTTGCCATTGATCACATTCTTGGATTTTTGATGGAAACCATTTCTTGGTCAAAATCCATAGGTGTTAGCCTTCGTTATTATTGAAAATGGTCGTTCATGCTATTTTCGACAAAAATGGGGGTTCTGTAGCCATTGATCATCGACCAGTTACTGGTACACCTCACCCCACATATGTTTCCTTGCCATAGGTAACATTCTTTGATTTCTGGTGGAGACCATTTCTTGGTCAAAAATTTGTAGCCTTTGGTATTATTGAAAATGGTCGTTCATGGCTATTTTCGACAAAAATGGGGGTCGTGTGGCCATTGATCATTGACCAGAGGCTCGTTCACCTCACCCCACATATGTTTCCTTGCCATAGATCACATTTTTGGTTTTCTGGTGGAGACCATTTCTTGGTCAAAAATCCGTAGGTGCTAGCCTTCAGTATTATTGAAAATGGTCGTTCATGGCTATTTTCGACAAAAATGGGGGTTGTGTGGCCATTGATCATTGACCAAAGGCTCGTTCACCTCACCCCACATATGGTTCCTTGCCATATATCATATTCTTGGATTTCTGGTGGAGACCAGTTCTTGGTCAAAAATCCGTAGGTGTTTGCCTTCGGTATTATTGAAAATGGTCGTTCATGCTATTTTCAACAAAAATAGGTGTTGGGTGGCCAAGAAATCCAAGAAATGGCCTCCACCAAAAAACCAAGAATGTGACCTATGGCAAGGAAACTTATGTGGGGTCTGGTGTACGAGCCTGTGTTCGATGGTCAATGGCTACACAACCCCTATTTTTGTCGAAAATAGCATCAACGACCATTTTCAATAATACCGAAGGCAAACACCTACGGATTTTTGACCAATAAATTGTCTCGACCAAAAATCAAAAATGTGATCTATGGCATAGAAACATATGTGGGGTGAGGTGTACGAGCCTCTAGTCGATGATTAATGATCACACAACACCTATTTTTGTCGAAAATGGCATGAACGACTATTTTCAATAATACCCATGGCTAACACCTACGAAATTTTGGCCAAGAATGTGATCTATGGAAAGAAAACATACATTGGGTGAGGTGTACGAGCCTCTGATCGATGATGAATGGCCACACAACTCCCATTTTTGTCGAAAATTGCATGAAGGACCATTTTCAATAATACCGAAGGCTAACACCAATGGATTTTTGGCCAAGAAATGGTCTCCACCAGAAAACCAAGAATGTGATCCATGGCAAGGAAACCTATGTGGGGTGAGGTGTAGGAGCCTCTAGTCGATGATCAAAGGCCACACAACCTTCATCTTTGCTGAAAATAGCCATTAAATGACCATTTTCAATAATACCAAAGGCTAACACCTACGGGTTTTTTACCAAGAAATGATCTCCACCAAAAATCCAAGAATTTGATCTATGGCAAGGAAACATATGTGGGGTCAGGTGTATGAGCCTCTGGTCGATGATCAATGGATACACAACCCCATTTTTGTCCAAAATAGCAAGAACGAGAATTTTCAATAAAACCGAAGGCTAACACCTACGGATTTTTGACCAACAAATGGACCCCACCAGAAGTCCAAGAATGTGACCTATGGCAAGGAAACATATATGGGGTCAGGTGTACGAGCCTCTGTTCGATGGTCAATGGCTACACAACCCCCATTTTTGTCGAAAATAGAATGAACGACCGTTTTCAATAATACCGTAGGCTAATACCTTCGTATTTTTGACTAAGAAATGGTCTCCACCAGAAATCTAAGAATGTGACCTATGACAAGGAAACATATGTGAGGTTAGGTGTACAAGCCTCTGGTCGATGATCAATGGCCCCACAACCCCCATTTTGTCGAAAATGGCCATGAAGAACCATTTTCAATAATTCTAAAGGCTAACACCTAGGATTTTTACCAAGAAATGGTCTCCAACAGAAATCCAAGAATGTGATCCACGGCAAGGAAACATATGTGGGTGAGGTGTACGAGCCTCTGGTCGATGATCAATGGCCACACAACCCCATTTTTGTCGAAAATAGCCATGAACGACCATTTTCAATAATACCGAAGGCTAACACCTTCAGATTTTTGACCCAGAAATGGTCTCCATAGAAATCGAAGAATGTGGCCTATGGCAAGGAAACATAAGTGGGGTGAGGTATACGAGCCTCTAGTCGATGATGAATGGCCACACAACCCTATTTTTGTCAGAAATTGCTTTGAACGAGCATTTTCAATAATACCAAAGGCTAACACCTACCGATTTTTGACCAAGAAATGGTTTCCGCCAGAAATCCAAGAATGTGAACTATGACAAGGAAACATATGTGGGATGAGGTGTACGCGAAACTGGTCAATGATCAATGGCCACACAACCTCCATTTTTGTCGAAAATAGCATGCACAACCATTTTCAATAATACCTACAGATTTTTGGCCAAGAAATGGTCTCCACCCGAAAACCAAGAATGTGATCTATCACAAGGAAACATAAGTGGTGTGAGGTGTACGAGCCTCTAATCGATGATCAATGGCCAAACAACCTTCATTTTTGCCGAAAATAGCCATGAGCAACCATTTCAATAATACTGAAGGCTAACACCTACGGATTTTTGACCAAGAAATGGTCTCCACAAAAAATACAAGAATGTGATCTATGGCCAGGAAACATATGTGGGGTCAGGTTTATGGGCCTCTGGTCGATGATCAATGATCACACAACCCCCATTTGTGTCCAAAATAGCATGAACGACCATTTTCAATAATACCGAAGGCTAACACCAACGGATTTTTGACCAAGTAATGGCCTTCACCAGAAATCCAAGAATGTGAACTTTGGCAAGGAAACATATGTGGGGTAAGGTGTACAAGCCTCTGGTCAATGATCAATGGCCACACAACCCCCATTTTGGTCGAAAACAGCCATTAACAACCATTTTCATTAATACCGAAGGCTAATACCTACGGATTTTTGACCAAGAAATGGTCTCCACCAAAAATCGAAGAATTTTATTTATGGCAAGGAAACATATGTGCTGTTATATGTACGAGCCTTTGGTCGATGATAAGTGGCCTCACAATCCCCATTTTTCTCGAAAATAGCATGAACGGCCATTTTCAATAATACCAAAGGATAACACCTACATATTTTTGACCAAGATATGGTCTCCACTAGAAATGCAAGAATGTGATCTATGGAAAGGAAACATATGTGGGGTGGGGTGTATGAGCGTCTGGTCAATGATCAATGGCCACACAACCCCCATTTTTGTCGAAAATAGCATTAACGAACAATTTCAATAATACCGAAGGCTAACACCTACAAACTTTTGACCAAGAAATGGTATCCACTAGAAATCCAAGAATGTGATCTATGGCAAGAAAACATATGTGGGGTGAGGTGTACGAGCCTCTGGTTGATGATCAATGGCCACACATCTCCCATTTTTGTCGAAAATAGCATGAAGGCCATTTTCAATAATACCGAAGACTAACACCAACGGATTTTTGGCCAAGAAATGGTCTCCACCCAAAAACCAATAATGTGATCTATCACAAGGAAACATATGTGGGGTGAGTTGTACGAGCCTCTAATCGATGATCAATGGCCACACAACCTTCATTTTTTAACGAAAATAGCCATGAGCAACCATTTCAATAATACCGAAGGCTAACACCTACGGATTTTTGACCAAGAAATGGTCTCCACCAAAAATACAAGAATGTGATCTATGGCCAGGAAACATATGTGGGGTCAGGTTTATGGGCCTCTTGTCGATGATCAACGATCACTCAACCCCCCATTTGTGTCCAAAATAGCATGAACGACCATTTTCAATAATACCGAAGGCTAACACCAAAGGATTTTTGACCAAGTAATGGCCTCCACCAGAAATCCAAGAATGTGAACTTTGGCAAGGAAACATATGTGGGGTGAGGTGTACAAGCCTCTGGTCAATGATCAATGGCCACACAACCCCCATTTTGGTCGAAAACAGCCATGAACAACCATTTTCAATAATACCGAAGGCTAATACCTACGGATTTATGACCAAGAAATGGTCTCCACCAAAAATCGAAGAATTTTATTTATGGCAAGGAAACATATGTGGTGTTAGATGTACGAGCCTTTGGTCGATGATAAGTGGCCTCACAATCCCCATTTTTCTCGAAAATAGCATGAACGACCATTTTCAATAATACCAAAGGATAACACCTACATATTTTTGACCAAGATATGGTCTCCACTAGAAATGCAAGAATGTGATCTATGGAAAGGAAACATATGTGGGGTGGGTTGTATGAGCGTCTGGTCAATGATGAATGGCCACACAACCCCCATTTTTGTCGAAAATAGCATTAACGAACAATTTCAATAATACCGAAGGCTAACACCTACAAACTTTTGACCAAGAAATGGTATCCACCAGAAATCCAAGAATGTGATCTATGGCAAGAAAACATATGTGGGGTGAGGTGTACGAGCCTCTGGTTGATGATCAATGGCCACACATCTCCCATTTTTGTCGAAAATAGCATGAAGGCCATTTTCAATAATACCGAAGACTAACACCAACGGATTTTTGGCCAAGAAATGGTCTCCACCAGAAACCAATAATGTGATCTATGGCAAGGAAACATATGTGGGTTGAGGTGTAGAAGCCTGTAGTCAATGATCAATTGCCACACAACCTTCATTTTTGCCGAAAATAGCCATGAACGACCATTTCAATAATATCGAAGGCTAACACCTACGGATTTTTGACCAAGAAATGGTCTCCACCAAAAATCCAAGAATGTGATCTATGGCAAGGAAACATTTGTGGGGTTAGGTGTATGAGCCTCTGGTCAATGATCAATGGCCACACAACCCCCATTTTTGTCCAAAATAGCAAGAACGAGCATTTTCAATAATACCAAAGGCTAACACCTACGGATTTTTGACCAAGAAATGGTCTCCACCAAAAATCCAAGAATTTTATCTATAGCAAGGAAACATTTGTGGGGTGAGATGTACGAGCCTCTCGTCGATGATAAGTGGACCCACAATCCCCATTTTTCTTGAAAATAGCATGAACGACCATTTTCAATAATAACAAAGGCTAACACCTATAGATTATTGACCAAGATATGGTCACCACCAGAAATGCAAGAATGTGATCTCTAGAAAGGAAACATATGTGGGGTGTGGTGTATGAGCCTCTGGTCGATTGTCAATGGCCACACAACCCCCATTCTTGTCAAAAATAGCATGTACGACCATTTTCAATAATACTGAAGGCTAACACCTACAGATTTTTGACAAAGAAATTGTCTCCACCAGATATATAAGAATGTGATCTATGGGAAGGAAACTTATGTGGGGTGAGGTCTACGAGCCTCTGGTCGATGATCAATGGCCACACAACCCTTATTTTTGCCGAAAATTGCATCAACGACCATTTTCAATAATGCTAAAGGCTAACATTACGGATTTTTGACCAATAAATTGTCTCCACCAAAATTCCAAAAATGTGATCTATGGCATAGAAACATAGGTGGGGTGAGGTGTACGAGCCTCTTGTCGATGATCAATGGCCACACAACCACTATTTTTGTCGAAAATAGCATGAACGACCATTTTCAATAATACCGAAGGCTAACACCTATGGATTTTTTAACAAGAAATGGTCTCCACTAGAAATCCAAGAATGTGATCTATGGCAATGAAACATATGTGGGGCCAGGTGTATGAGCAACTGGTCGATGATCAAAGGCCACACAACCCCCATTTTTGTCAAAAATTACATGAACGAACATTTTTAATAATACCGAAGGCTAACACCTACTGATTTTTGACGAAGAAATGGTGTCCACCTGAAAACCAAGAATGTGATCTATGGCAAGGAAACATACGTGGGGTGATGTGTAGGAGCATCCAATCGATGATCTATGGCCACACAACCTTCATTTTTGCCGAAAATAGCCATGAACGACCATTTTCAATAATACAGAAGGCTAACACCTACGGATTTTAACCATGAAACGGTCTCCACCAAAAATCCAAGAATCTGATCTATGGCAAGGAAGCATTTGTGGGGTGAGGTGTACGAGCCTCTGGTCGATGATCAATGGCCACACAACACACATAAACTTAAACTCATATTGATGTGTTTATGTCCACTCAAGTAAAACATCGCACATCATTATGCCACATCGTTTCTCAAAATAAAATAAAGACCATGGAAAATTTAGCCAAATTGCACGAGAGAACTGTCCAAACATAGGTTAAGGTTGTAAGGAATCTTCTTCCCACCAAACAGTTGCTAATAAGTAGGAATATAAAGAATTCAAAACAATAGGTCATCTTTTAAACTAAAAATGACGTTTCCCTGATGTCAAGGGCATTGTATTCGCACGAGAGGATATTAGAGTACAACTAGTGGATGAAGACGTTATAGGGCTAGCTAATGACCTTTCGTGATACCAGGTTTCCTATAATCCCCTCTATTCAAGGCATACCTAGATGGTGTTTATGTCCACACAAGAAAAACACATCAATATGGCACATCGTTTCTCAAAATAAAATAATGGCCATGGAAAATTTATCCAAATTGAGTGAGAGAACTGTCCAAACATAGGTTAAGGTTGTAAGGCACATTTTTTCCACCATACCATTGCTAAAAAGTTGGAATATAGAGAATTCAAACAATAGATCACCTTTTAAACCGCAAATGACGTTTCTATGATTTTGAGGGCACTATATTCGCATGAGAGGGTATTAGAGTGCAACTAGTGGATGAAGACGTTATTGGGCTAGCTAATGACTTTTGTGATACCAGGTTTCCAATAATCCTCTCTATTCAAGGCATACCTAAATGGTGTTTATGTCCACTCAAGTATAACACCATACATCATTATGACACACCATTCTCAAAATAAAAAAAAGACTATGGGAAATTTAGCCAAATTGCGTGAGAGAACTGTCCAAATATAGGTTAATGTTGTAAGGCACCTTTTTTGCACCGTACAATTGCTAAAAAGTTGGAATATAAAGAATTCAAAACAATAGATCACCTTTTATACCACAAATGACGTTTCCCTGATGTCAAGGGCATTGTAATTGCACGTGAGGGTATTAGAGTACAACTAATGGATGAAGACATCATTGGGCTAGCAAATGACATTTTGTGATTCCCGGTTTCCTATAATCCCCTCTATTCAAGGCATACCTAGACGGTGTTTATGTCCACTCAAGAAAACAAAACACATCAATATGCCACATTATTTCTCAAAATAAAATAATGACCTTGGAAAATTTAGCCAAATTACGTGAGTGAACTATACAAACATAGGTTAAGGTTGTAAGGCACCTTTTTTCCACCATACAATTGCGAAAAAGTTGGAATATAAAGAATTCAAAACAATAGATCACCTTTTAAACCTCAAATGACGTTTCTATGATATTGAGGGCATTGTATTCACATGAGACAGTATTAGAGTACAACTAGTGGATGAAGACGTTATTGGGCTAGCTAATGACCTTTGTGATACCAGGTTTCCTATAGTCCCCTCTATTCAAGGCATACCTAGATGGTGTTTATGTCCACTCAAGTAAAACACCGCACATCATTTTGCCACATCGTTTCTCAATAAAATAAAGACCATGGGAAATTTATCCAAATTGCGTGTGAGATCTGTCCAAACATAAGTTACGGTTGTAAGGCACCTTTTTTCCACCATACAGATGCTAAAAGGTTGGAATATAAAGAATTCAAAACAATATATCACCTTTTAAACCTCAAATGTCGTTTCTATGATATTGACGAAATTGTATTCACACGAGAGGGTATTAAAGTACAACCAGTGGATGAAGACATTATTGGGCTAGCTAATGACCTTTTGTGATACCAGGTTTCCTATAATCCCCTATATTCAAGGCATACCTAGTCGTGTTTATGTCCACTCAAGAAAAACAAAAGACATCAATATGCCACATCGTTTCTCAAAATAAAATAATGACCATGGAAAATTTAGCCAAATTACGTGAGTGAACTATCCAAACATAGGTTAAGGTTGTAAGGCACCTTTTTTCCACCATACAGTTGCGAAATAGTTGGAATATAAAGAATTCAAAACAATAGATCACCTTTTAAACCTCAAATGACGTTTCTATAATATTGAGGGCATTGTATTCACACGAGACGGTATTAGAGTATAACTAGTGGATGAAGACGTTATTGGGCTAGCAAATGACCTTTTGTGATACCGGGATTCCTATAATCTCCTCTATTTAATGCATACCTAGATGGTATTTGTGTCCACTCAAGTAAAACACCGCACATCAATATGCCACATCAATTCTCAAAATAAAATAAAAACCGTGGGAAATTTAGCCATTGTGTGTGAGGACTTTCCAAACATATGTTAAGGTTGTAAGGCACTTTTTTGCCACTATACGGTTGCTAAAAAGCAGGAATATAAAGAATTCAAAACAATAAATCACCTTTTAAACTAAAAATGATGTTTCCCAGATGTCAAGGGCATTTTATTCGCACGAGAGGGTATTAGAGTACAACTTGTGGATAAAGATGTTATTGGGCTAGCTAATGACCTTTTGTGATACCAGGTTTCCTATAATCCCCTCTATTCAAGGCATACCTAGACGGTGTTTATGTCTACTCAAATAAAACACAACATATTATTATGCCACATTGTTTCTAAGAATGTGATCTATGGCAAGGAAACAAATGTGGGGTGAGGTGTACGAGCCTCTGGTCGATGATCAATGGCCACACAACCCCATTATTATCAAAAATAGCCATTAATGACCATTTTCAATAATACAGAAGGCTAACACCTACGATCTATGACCTGGAAATGGTCGGTTGGAATATAAAGAATTCAAAACAATAGATCAGCTTTTAAACCTCAAATGATGTTTCTATGATATTGACTGCAATGTATTCACATGAGTGAGTATTAGAGTACAACTAGTGGATGAAGACGTTATTGGGCTAGCTAATGACCTTTTGTGATACCAGGTTTCCTATAATCCCCTCTATTCAAGGCATACCTAGATGGTGTTTATGTCCACTCAAGTAAAACACTACACTTTATTATGCCACATTGTTTCTCAAAATAAAATAAAGACCATGGGAAATTTAGCTAAATTACATAAGAGATCTGTCCAAACATAGGTTAAGGTTGTAAGGCACCTTTTTCCATCATACAGTTGCTAAAAAGTTGGAATATAAAGAATTCAAAAGAATAGACCAACTTTGAAACTAGAAATAGTGTTTCTATGGTAATGAGGGCATTGTATTCGCATGAGAGGGTATTAGAGTACAACACACTGAATGAAGACATTAGTGGGCTAGTTAATGACCTTTTGTGATAATATGTTTCCTATAATCCCCTCTATTCAAGGCATACTCAAATGGTGTTTAAGTCCACTCAAGTAAAACACCACACTTCAATTTGCAACATCATTTCTCAAAATAAAATAAAGACCATGAAAATTTTAGCCAAATTGCATGGGAGACCTGTCCAAACATAGGTTAACATTGTAAGGCATATTTTTTAAACCATGCAAAAAGTTGGAATATAAAGAATTCAATACAATAGATAACCTTTTAAACTACAAATGACGTTTCCTGATGTCAAGGGCATTGTATTAGCACGAGAGGGTATTAGAGTACAACTAGTGGATGAAGACGTCATTGTGCTAGCTAATGACCTTTTGTGATTCTAGGTTTCCTATAATCCCCTCTATTCAATATGCCACATCGTTTCTCAAAATAAAATAAAGACCATGGAAAATTTAGCCAAATTGCATGAGTGAATTGTCCAAACATTGGTTATGGTTGTAAGGCACCTTTTTTCCACCATACAGTTGCTAAAAAGTTGGAATATAAAGAATTCTAATCAATAGATCATCTTTTAAACCACAAATGATGTTTCCATGATATTGAGGGCATTGTATTCACATGGGAGGGTATTAGAGTACAACTAGTGGATGAAGACATTATTGGGCTAGCTACTGACCTTTTGTGATACCAGGTTTCCTATAATCCTCTCTATTCAAGGCATACCTAGGTGGTGTTTATGTCCACTCAAGTAAAACACTGCACATCATTATGCCACATCGTTTCTCAAAATAAAATAAAATAAAGACCATGGGAAATTTAGAAAAATTGCGTGAGAGATCTGTCCAAACATAGGTTATAGTTGTATGTCACCTTTTTTCCACCATAAAGTTGTGAAAAGGTTGTAATATAAAGAATACAAAACAATAGATCACCTTTTAAACCTCAAATGACGTTTCTATGATATTGAGGACATTGTATTCAGACGAGTGGGTATTCGAGAACAACTAGTGGATGAAGACGTTATTGGGCTAGCTAATGACCTTTTGTGATACTAGGTTTCCTATAATCCCCTGTATTAAAGGCATACCTAGATGGTGTTTATGTCCACTCAAGTAAAACATCGCACATCATTACGCCACATCGTTTCTAAAAATAAAATAAAGACAATAGGAAATTTAGCCAAATTGCATAAGAGATCTGTCCAAACATAGGTTAAGGTTGTAAGACACCTTTTTTCCACCATACAGTTGCTAAAAAGTTGGAATATAAAGAATTCAAAACAATAGATCATGTTTGAAACAAAAAATAGTGTTTCTATTATGTTAAAGGCATTGTATTTGCACGAGAGGGTATTAGAGTACAATTATTGGATGAAGACGCTAGTGGGCTAGCTAATGATCTTTTGTGATAACAGGTTTCCTATAATCCCCACTATTCAAGGAATACTTAAACGGTGTTTATGTCCACTCAAGTAAAACGCCACACATCAATTTGCCACATCGATTCTCAAAATAAAATAAAGATGATAAAAAGTTGGAATATAAAGAATTCAATACAATAGATCAACTTTTAAACCACAAATGATGTTTCCCTGATGTCAAGGGCATTATATTCGGATGAGAGGGTATTAGAGTACAACTAGTGGATGAAGATGTCATTGGGCTAGATAATGACCTTTTGTGATACCAGGTTTCCTATAATCCCCTCTATTCAAGGGATACCTAGATGGTGTTTATGTCCACTCAAGTAAAACACCACACGTCAATATGACACATCATTTCTAAAAATAAAATAAAGACTATGGAAAATTTAGCCAAATTGCATGAGTGAATTGTCCAAACATTGGTTATGGTTGTAAGGCACCTTTTTTCCACCATACAGTTGCTAAAAAGTTGGAATATAAAGAATTCTAATCAATAGATCATCTTTTAAACCATAAATGATGTTTCCATGATATTGAGGGCATTGTATTCACATGAGAGGGTATTAGAGTACAACTAGTGGATGAAGACATTATTGGGCTAGCTACTGACCTTTTGTGATACCAGGTTTCCTATAATCCTCTCTATTCAAGGCATACCTAGGTGGTGTTTATGTCCACTCAAGTAAAACACCGCACATCATTATGCCACATCGTTTCTCAAAATAAAATAAAATAAAGACCATGGGAAATTTAGAAAAATTGCGTGAGAGATCTGTCCAAACATAGGTTATAGTTGTATGTCACCTTTTTTCCACCATAAAGTTGTGAAAAGGTTGTAATATAAAGAATACAAAACAATAGATCACCTTTTAAACCTCAAATGACGTTTCTATGATATTGAGGACATTGTATTCAGACGAGTGGGTATTCGAGAACAACTAGTGGATGAAGACGTTATTGGGCTAGCTAATGACCTTTTGTGATACTAGGTTTCCTATAATCCCCTGTATTAAAGGCATACCTAGATGGTGTTTATGTCCACTCAAGTAAAACATCGCACATCATTACGCCACATCGTTTCTAAAAATAAAATAAAGACAATAGGAAATTTAGCCAAATTGCATAAGAGATCTGTCCAAACATAGGTTAAGGTTGTAAGACACCTTTTTTCCACCATACAGTTGCTAAAAAGTTGGAATATAAAGAATTCAAAACAATAGATCATGTTTGAAACAAAAAATAGTGTTTCTATGATATTAAAGGCATTGTATTCGCACGAGAGGGTATTAGAGTATAATTATTGGATGAAGACGCTAGTGGGCTAGCTAATGATCTTTTGTGATAACAGGTTTCCTATAATCCCCACTATTCAAGGAATACTTAAACGGTGTTTATGTCCACTCAAGTAAAACGCCACACATCAATTTGCCACATCGATTCTCAAAATAAAATAAAGATGATAAAAAGTTGGAATATAAAGAATTCAATACAATAGATCAACTTTTAAACCACAAATGATGTTTCCCTGATGTCAAGGGCATTATATTCGGATGAGAGGGTATTAGAGTACAACTAGTGGATGAAGATGTCATTGGGCTAGATAATGACCTTTTGTGATACCAGGTTTCCTATAATCCCCTCTATTCAAGGGATACCTAGATGGTGTTTATGTCCACTCAAGTAAAACACCACACATCAATATGACACATCATTTCTAAAAATAAAATAAAGACTATGGAAAATTTAGCCAAATTGCGTGAGTGAACTGTCCAAACATAGTTTAAGGTTGTAAGGCAATTTTTTCCACCATACAGTTGCTAAAAAGTTGGAATATAAAGAATTCAAAACAATAGATCACCTTTTAAACCTCAAATGACGTTTCTATGATATTGAGGGCATTGTATTCACACGAGAGGGTATTAGAGTACAACTAGCGGATGAAGGCGTTATTGGGCTAGTTAATGACCTTTTGTGATACCAAGTTTCCTATAATCCCTTTATTCAAGGCATATCTAGATTTTATGTCCACTCAAGTAAAACATCGCACATCATTATGCCACATCATTTCTCAAAATAAAATAAAGACCATGGGAAATTTTGCCAAATTGCACGAGAGAACTTTCCAAACATAGGTTAGGGTTGTAAGACACCTTTTTTCCACCAAAAAGATGCTAATAAGTAGGAATATAAAGAATTCAAAACAATAGATCACCTTTTAAACTAAAAATGACGTTTCCCTGATGTCAAGGGCATTGTATTCGCACCAGAGGGTATGAGGGTACAACTAGTGGATGAAGACGTTATTGGGCTAGCTAATGACCTTTTGTAATACTAGGTTTCCTATAATCCCCTCCATTCAAGGCATACCTAGACGGTGTTTATGTCCACTCAAGAAAAACAACACACGTCAATATGCCACATCATTTCTCAAAATAAAACAATGACCATGGAAAATTTAGCCAAATTGAGTGAGAGAACAGTCCAAACATAGGTTAAGGTTGCAAGGCACATTGGGTTAGTCGATGAAGACGTCATTGGGCTAAATTTTCCATGGTGTTTATTTTATTTTGAGAAAAGATGTGGCAAATTGATGTCACACCCGTTTCTAAGGGCAGAGCCGGGTGCATAGCATATGTGTGCCAGGATCTATTTCCACACATATGTTGACGTCACAAGTGTAATATATCAAAAGAACAATGCATAAGAGCGTAAATAACGATAATATTAACATATTACACTTCGAACAGACATAATGTCTTAACCTTTATTCATCAAAGTACAGCGAACATGGACATCTATCCACAGGAAGATGACCGGGGGTATCACTAGACTAGCATCCATGGAGTTCAGCATCATAATCTTCATCTGCAACTTCCGATCAAAATTAAGCAAGGGTGAGCTCACTTATGGTCGGGGCTCAGCAAGTGGGGGAAAAACTAATGCAGGTTTAACAAGGTGAGGCTAAGGTTGAGCAGTAAGCATTTTAGTTGGTCAACATTTTATTAACAACACCTGTCTTACTAATAAGTGTGAATCCCAAGTATTCCCATTAAACAAAAGTATGAGAGTATGTCAAAAACACTTAAGTGAAACCACTTAAGCAAACCATTGGCAGATCATCGGATCTCGATTTATTTTCATCTTCAAGTTCAATTATCATGTGAGGAGTCCAGGCTGCTCATAACCGTGAGCACGGCTGATATATCAGTTTTACACTCTGCAGAGGTGGCGCATCTTTACCCATGAGTCGCGATTCCCTTCTAGCCCGGGTTAGCTAGACCCTTATTCACTTCCGAGGTGAATGGCCAGGGTCTCACTACGAGGCTTCTCCCTAGAGTCCTCATTACGCAAATGCTGGAAATGGTCAAACTGCATAAGGCACACCTACCGTAACCAACTTATAGTCCAGACTACAGGGTAAAGCTTTGGGAACTATGCCCGTATCCAATCTGCCTGAGCCGGAACTATAAGAGCTTGCCAGATGCCCCCGTTCCTGTCGACCACGACCAGCACCCAACATAAGACTTCCCTAGTTATTTAGCCAAGACCAGAGCCATGATAGTTCTCATGGTAGCACTGTTTTCCCGGGTGGTCACTCCATGTTCCAATTAATATGCAATAATCTTGTTTAACCATCGGGTTAACAACAATAATGTAAACTTACCATTTGGAACATTAGTATCATATAGGAGTGACTGCATAAAGTTAAGTTGTAGCAATAGCATAGCTACGAAGGTAAAGTATAATTCCTAGGTTTGATCGAGGAATAAGGTTGGAAAGGTTATCTAAATAGGTAACCCGTCAAATTATGCATATATATCCAAAAGAATAAACTTTATTAAATGTATTATTTGGGATCAAACAGAGTATGCAGAGGGAGAAGTCCACTTGCCTTGCTTATTGAAAACTTGAGGTTCTTCCACGAAATATATCTTGATTCTCAACTACTAGATCAACCACTGAATATCACACAAACAAACAAGAAGAACAAACACCACTCAATAACATACAACATTCACCATACGTAAAGCTAAAAGAAAGCCTAACGAAAAGAGCGTTCGCTTTTCAAATACGTCGCAAGTCATGGTTATAATAAGAGGGTATTTTTTTTAAAATTGTGTGATCTATACTTTATAAAACAAGACATGAGCTTAAAATATCTTAATTAAAATATGCAAATATTAGGTTCATTAATTTTAATCTTTTATAAAACGTCATACGTGACACGTCTAAGATAAAGGGTTTATAAGACGATAAAACATGTTATAACGATATTAAACATTTCTAACTTTTTAGAATAGATATAAGTTATATATATCTAGGGTTAATGGGCTACTAATCACGTTATTAATTTTAGAAGCACTATGGAGCATATTATTAATCATTCACTTATGACAAATTAAGATATAAGTCTAAATAGGTTTTATGTGAAAAGATCATAATTATATTATTAACCACCTATTTAAGACGAGTTAAGTTATGGGCCTTAAGTGGATTTTCATGCAAAAGATAATAAACGCATAACCATCATTTAATGTCATTAAAAAGCACATAGCCTATATTATTATATTTAAAGTCAATATATATAAAGTAACATTTTAAGTTATAAAAGAACTTAAACTCTTATTACTTTATTTTATCCTTTAGGAAAAACTAAATGATTTATATAACATAGACTAAATTCTATAAAACCATTAATCATGCCATAAATCTAGTTAAGAACAAATTGACTATAGGTTTGATTAATAAATTATGATAAAGAATAATTAATCTATTAATTATCTTTAATTCTATTGTAGGAACAAATGATCTAATTCATTAGAAAGGAAATTATGTATAAACTATCATTTTAGTTTATAAAAACAATGACCCATGTTATCTTTTAATTAAGAAAATATAAATAATCTATTAATCGAACATATATTTATCTTCTATTTTTACTAAAAAACATATGGTTACATATTCTTTAAAGTTTCTATTTAATACGGCTATACTTAAACATCTATAATGAACCTTGTTAAATATAATATCTATTAAAAAGGTCATTTTAAAGTTAGAAACAAATTATCTAATTCTTTAGTAAGAAACCTATATTTACCAATAACTATCAATTTCTTTATTAGAAAGTATGAGCGTCTAATTGGCTTATTTTAACATTATTATAAAATTCTATCTTTCGGTTTTCTCCTTTCTTTTCTAAATAGAATTTATACGTATAACTAAAAATTGTTTATTTAATTCTTCTAACATTAATATACTAAGAATTAATTGTAGATTACTAAATGGGACTTTTAATAATCTAATCATGGTTATTATGACATAAATAAATGTCTTACTAATTCTAAGTTAAGTGCCATACTTATGAATTCATTTATTATGAATAGTAACATCTATATTTTTATTTGACCGGAAATACGTGGCTCAATTCCTATTTCAATTTCTTATATCACTAAAATTATATTTATAGCAATACTAACCAATTATCGCTCCACACACTAAAGTGAAAATAAATCCATAAACATTTCTAGTATGAAAATCACTGAAGTAGTGAATAGTGTCCGTACTTATTAAAATTATAAAATCTTACGCATATTCAAAGCGTTGTCGCGGTGTTAAATTTTGGTTACACGTATACAACGAATCTCTAAAATTATACATGTGAATCGCCAAATCGCATCAATATTACAACAATAATTCACAATAAATTTAAAACATGATTTAGCAAATAAATATTTCTGGGTTGTTTTCAACCTTGGGTGAACGGACGACGGCGAACGGGCTCGAGCGCGCGACTAGGCGAAGAGTTGGATGGGGTTCGGACACGTCTCCGGCGAGTTCCACGGGCGGTCCGAGCACGGCGGGGTAGTGGATGGTCTAGCCGGGGTGCTGCATGGCTGCGTCGACAGTGGTCGATGAGCGCCAATTTTACAAAAGTCAGGGACCAAAACAGAAATCGATCATCTTCTACCTTCGGTTTTTGGTTTCCACGACAAAGGAAACAACGGGCTAGAGACTGGGTCGACTTCACTGCGGCGGACAGTGTTCTGGGCAGTGATTCGTCGAAGGAGACGCCAGTGACTTGTGTTCGCCTTCGCCGGCGACGGGGGAGGAGCAGGGACCTCTAGTCACGACGTGATGGCGGGAAAACATACGCAAACAAGCGAGCAGCGAAGTGGAGCGTGTGAGAGCGAGCTTGGGGATGGAGAAGGAGGAGGGCTCGGCTGCCCTTTTATAGAGAGAGGGAGGGGAGGGGAGAGGTCGTCGGGGAGAGAGGAAGGGGCGGCCGGGGTCTTCAAGGCCATTGATGCCGTCGGTTTCAATGGAGAAGAACGTGGGGGAAGGAGAAACGGACTATTGAAGCTTTATTAACGACGAAGACGAACGGTCGTGGGCGGGTGACTCGATCGCGGCGTCCTGGGCGCGGGGCTTCGGTTGGGCGCGGCAGCGGGTCCTGGCGCGCGGCCGGGTGCGGGGTGGCGCAGGTGTCGCGCCTGGTCGCGGCAGGGGCAGGGCGAGCAGGGGTTCGACGGGGTACTGCGCGGTCGTCGGTTCGGCTCCGGGGTTGCGCGCAGGGCACTTGGCCGGTCGGGCTGGTTCCATGGGAGCGGTCGGTGTTGGGGCCTGGGCACAACGACCGCGGGCGGCGTCGATTCCTGGGCTTCGCGCGGTAGGAGTGCAGGGCGCGGGCTTGAGCGCGCGGCTGGAACTTCGTGGCGCGGCGCGGCATCGGGGTCGCGCGTCCTGGCGGCTGAAGGAAGGGGCGCGGTGCGAGGCTCCTGGCGGCGCTCCAGGCGTTGCGCGGGTGAGAGCAGGGGAGAGGAGAGAGAGAACCGGTTGGGAGAGAGAGAAGAGAGTGAGGTAGCAGGGGGCGGCGGCAGGTCTAGGGTTAGGGATAATGGGCCTAATGGGCCGAGGCAGTTAGGGTTAGGTTTTTTTTTTGAATTTCTCTTTTCTAATATAAAATACACTTTAAAATAACTCTAAAATTTATAATAATTAAACCAAAATTATTTATAAATAAAATATTTATTTTTAGACTAATAATTATTATATTAGTTATGTGAATTTTCATTTAAGAGAAAATGCTATTCAATATCTAAAATCAATAATGAGCAATCAAAAATCATTCCAAATGCACGTAAATAACAAACACTTCATAAAATTTTATCTATGCAAAATTGTTCAATTTATTTATATCTCCATTTTAATTATTTGAAAATAAATATTTTTTTCACTGACAATTATAACTTAAGTAATTTTCAATTGATGTGTTAAGGGTGTTAAAATTGATGTGTGGTGTTTTTCTTGAGTGGACATAAACACAATCTAGGTACGCCTTGAATAGAAGGGATTATAGGAAACCTGGTATCACAAAAAGTTATTAGCTAGCCCAATAACGTCTTCAACCTCTAGTTGTACTCTAATACCCTCTCGTGCGAATACAGTGCCCTCAATATCATAGAAACGTCATTTGTGGCTTAAAATGTGATCTATTGTTTTGAATTCTTTATATTCCAACTTTTTAGCAACCGTATGGTGGAAAAATGTGCCTTACAACTTTAACCTATGTTTGGACAGTTCTCTCACTCAATTTGGCTAAATTTTCCATGGTCTTTGTTTTATTGAGAAACAATGTGGCATATTAATATGTGGTGTTTTATTTGAGTGGACATAAACACCGTCTAGGTATGCCTTGAATAGAGGGGATTATAGGAAACCTGGTATCACAAAAGGTCATTAGCTAGCCCAATAACATCTTTATCCACTAGTTGTACTCTAATACCCTCTCGTGCGAATACAATGCCCTTGACATCTGGGAAACATCATTTTTAGTTTAAAAGGTGATCTATTGTTTTGAATTCTTTATATTCCTGCTTTTTAGCAACTGTATGGTGGAAAAAAGTGCCTTACAACATTAACCTATGTTTGGAAAGTTCTCTCACGCAATTTGGCTAAATTTCCCATGGTCTTTATTTTATTTTGAGAAACGATGTGGCATAAAGATGTGCGGTGTTTTACTTGAGTGGACACAAATACCATCTAGGTATGCGTTAAATAGAGGGGATTTTAGGTATTTTGCTATCACAAAAGGTCATTTGCTAGTTTAATAACATCTTCATCCACTAGTTGTACTCTATTACCGTCTCGTGTGAATACAATGCCCTCAATATCATAGAAACGTCATTTGAGGTTTAAAAGGTGATATATTGTTTTGAATTCTTTATATTCCAACTTTTTGCAACTATATGGTGGAAAAAAGGTGTCGTACAACCTTAACCTATGTTTGGACAGTTCACTCACGTAATTTGGCTAAATTTTCCATGGTCATTATTTTATTTTGAGAAACGATGTGGCATATTGATGTGTTTTGTTTTTCTTGAGTGGACATAAACACGACTAGGTATTCCTTGAATAGAGAGGATTATAGGAAACCTGGTATCACAAAAGGTCATTAGCTAGCCCAATGACATCTTCATCCACTAGTTGTACTCTAATACCCTCTCGTGCCAATGCAATGCCCTTGACATCAAGGAAACGTCAGTTGTGGTTTAAAAGGTGATCTATTGAATTGAATTCTTTATATTGAAACTTTTTAGCAATTGTATGGTGGAAAAAAGGTGCCTTACTGCCTTAACATATGTTTGGACAATTCTCCCATGTAGTTTGGCAAAATTTCAATGGTCTTTATTTGATTTTGAGAAACGATGTGGCAAATTGATGTGTGGTGTTTTACTTGAGTGGACATAATCACCGTCTAAGTATGCCTTGAATAGAGGGGTTATAGGAAACCTGTTATCACAAAAGGTCATTAGCTAGCCCACTAACGTGTTCATCCAGTAGTTGTATTCTAATACCCTCTCGTGTGAATACAATGCCATTGACATCAGGGAAACGTCATTTTTAGTTTAAAAGTTGATCTATTACTTTGAATTCTTTATATTCCTACATTTTAGCAACTGTATGGTGGAAAAAGGTGTCATATAACCTTAACCTATGTTTGGGCAGTTCTCTCATGCAATTTCGCTAAATTTCACATGGTCTTTATTATATTTTGTGAAATGATGTGGCATAATGATGTGTGGTGTTTTACTTGAGTGGACAGAAACGCCATCTTGGTGTGCCTAGAATAGAGGGGATTATAGGAAACCTGGTATCGCAAAAGATCATTAGCTAGCCCAATAATTTCTTCATCCACTAGTTGTACTCTAAAACCCACTCGTGTGAATACAATGCCCTCAATATCATAGAATCGACATTTGAGGTTTAAAAGGTGATACATTGTTTTGAATTCTTTATATTCCAACCTTTTAGCATCTGTATGGTGGAAAAAAGCTGCCTTACAACCGTAACCTATGTTTGGACAGATCACACACACAATTTGGATAAATTTCCCATGGTCTTTATTTTATTTTGAGAAATGATGTGGCAAAAATGATGTACGGTGTTTTACTTGAGTGGACATAAACACGATCTAGGTATGCCTTGAATAGAGGGGATTATAGGAAACCTAGTATCACAAAAGGTCATTAGCTAGCCCAATAACGTCATCATCCACTAGTTGTGAATACAATGCCCTCAATATCATAGAAACGTCATTTGAGGTTTAAAAGGTGATCTATTGTTTTGAATTCTTTATATTCCAACTTTTTTGCAACTGTATGGTGGAAAAAAGGTGCCTTACAACCTTAACCTATCTTTGTACAGTTCGCTCACGTAATTTGGCTAAATTTTCCAAGGTCATTATATTATTTTTAGAAACAATGTGGCATATTGATGTGTTTTGTTTTTCTTGAGTGGACATAAACACCGTGTAGGTATGCCTTGGATAGGGGGGATTATAGGAAACTTGGTATCACAAAATGTCATTTGCTAGCCCAATGACGTCTTCTTCCACTAGTTGTACTCTAATACCCTCACGTGCAATTACAATGCCCTTAACATCTGGGAAACGTCATTTGTGGTATAAACGGTGATCAATTGTTTTGAATTCTTTATATTCCAACTTTTTAGCAATTGTACGGTGGAAAAAAGGTGTCTTACAACCTTAACCTATATTTGGACAGTTCTCTCACGCAATTTGGCTAAATTTCCCTGGTCTTTATTTTACTTTGAGAAACAGTGTGGCATAATGATGTATGGTGTTATACTTGAGTGGACATAAACACCATCTAGGTATGCCTTGAATAGAGGGGACTATTGGAAACCTGGTATCACAAAAGTCATTAGCTAGCCCAATAATGTCTTCATCCACTAGTTGCACACTAATACCCTCTTGTGCTAATATAGTGCCCTCAAAATCATAGAAACGTCATTTGTGGTTTAAAAGGTGATCTATTGTTTGAATTCTCTATATTCCAACTTTTTAGCAATGGTATAGTGGAAAAATGTGCCTTACAACCTTAACCTATGTATGGACAGTTCTCTCACTCAATTTGGATAAATTTTCCATGGTCATTATTTTATTTTGAGAAACGATGTGGCATATTGATGTGTGTTGTTTTTCTTGAGTGGATATAAAAACCATCTAGGTATGCCTTGAATAGAGGGCATTATAGGAAACCTAGTATCACAAAAGGTCATTAGCTAGCCCAATAACGTCTTCATCCACTAGTTGTAATCTAATACCCTCTGGTGCGAATACAATGCCCTTGACATCAAGGAAACGTCATTTTTAGTTTAAAAGATGATCTATTGTTTTGAATTCTTCGTATTCCTACTTAATAGCAATAGTTTGGTGGAAAGAAGATTCCTTACAACCTTAACCCATGTTTGGACAGTTCTCTTGTGCAATTTGGCTAAATTTCCCATGGTCTTTATTTTATTTTTAGAAACGATGTGGCATAATGATGTGTGATGTTTTACTTGGGTGGACATAAACACATCAATATGAGTTTAAGTTTATGTGTGTTGTGTGGCCATTGATCATCGACCAGAGGCTCGTACACCTCACCCCATTGGATTTCTGGTGGAGGCCATTACTTGGTCAAAAATCCATTGGTGTTAGCCTTCGGTATTATTGAAAATGGTCATTCATGCTATTTTGGACACAAATAGGGGTTGTGTGATCATTGATCATCGACCAGAGGCCCATAAACCTGACCCCACATATGTTTCCTGGCCATAGATCACATTCTTGAATTTTTGGTGGAGACCATTTCTTGGTCAAGAATCCGTAGGTGTTAGCCATTGATCATCGACTAGAGGCTCGTACACATCACCCCACATTTGTTTCCTTGTGATAGATCACATTCTTGGTTTTCGGGCGGAGACGATTTCTTGGCCAAAAATCTGTAGGTATTATTGAAAATGGTCGTGCATGCTAGTTTCGACAAAAATGGGGGTTGTGTGGCAATTGATCATCGACCAGTTTCGAGTACACATCACCCCACATATGTTTCCTTCCCATAGTTCACATTCTTGGATTTCTGGCGAAGACTATTTCTTGGCCAAAAATCGGTAGGTGTTAGCCTTTGGTATTATTGAAAATGCTCGTTCAAGGCAATTTCTGACAAAAATGGGGTTGTGTGGCCATTCATCATCAACCAGAGGCTCGTACACCTCACCCCACTTATGTTTCCTTGCCATAGGTCACATTCTAGGATTTCTATGGAGACCATTTTCTCGGTCAAAAATCTGAAGGTGTTAGCCTTCGGTATTATTGAAAATGGTCGTTCATGGCTATTTTCGACAAAAATGGGGGTTGTGTGGCCATTGATCATTGACCAGAGGCTCGTTCACCTCACCCCCCATATGTTTCCTTGCCAAAGATCACATTCTTGGATTTTTGGTGAGACCATTTCTTGGTCAAAAATCCGTTGGTGTTAGCCTTCGATATTATTGAAAATGGTCGTTCATGCTATTTTTGAAAAAATAGGGGTTGTGTGGCCTTTGATCATCGACCAGAGGCTCGTACACCTCACCCACATATGTTTCCTTACCGTGGATCACATTCTTGGATTTCTGGTGGAGACCATTTCTTGGTAAAAATCCTAGGTGTTAGCCTTCAGTATTATTGAAAATGATCGTTCATGGCTATTTTCGACAAAATGGGGGTTGTGGGGCCATTGATCATCGACCAGAGGCTTGTACACCAGACCCCACATATGTTTCCTTGTCATAGGTCACATCTTTAGATTTCTGGTGGAGACCATTTCTTGGTCAAAAATCCGTAGGTGCTAGCATTCAGTATTATTGAAAATGGTCGTTCATTATATTTTCGACAAAATGGGGGTTGTGTAGCCATTGACCATCGAATAAAGGCTCGTACACCTGACCCCACATATGTTTCCTTGCCATAGGTCACATTCTTGGATTTCTGGTGGGGTCCATTTGTTGGTCAAAAATCCGTAGGTGTTAGCCTTCGGTATTGTTGAAAATGCTCGTTCTTGCTATATTGGACAAAAATGGGGGTTGTGTAGCCATTGATCATCGACCAAAGGCTCATACACCTGACCCCACATATGTTTCCTTGCCATAGATCAAATTCTTGGATTTTTTGTGGAGATCATTTCTTGGTAAAAAACCCGTTGGTGTAAGCCTTTGGTATTATTGAAAATGGTCGATTCATGGCTATTTTCGGCAAAGATGAAGGTTGTGTGGCCATTGATCATCGACTAGAGGCTCCTACACCTCACCCCACATAGGTTTCCTTGCCATAGATCACATTCTTGGTTTTCTAGTGGAGACCATTTCTTGGCCAAAAATCTGTTGGTGTTAGCCTTCGGTATAATTGAAAATGGTCCTTCATGCTATTTTTGACAAAAAAGGGAGTTGTGTGGCCATTGATCATTGACCAGAGGCTCGTACACCTCACCCCATCTATGTTTTCTTTCCATAGATCACATTCTTGGATTTCTGGTGGAGACCATTTTTTGTTCAAAAATCCATAGGTGTTAGCCATGGGTATTATTGAAAATGGTCGTTCATGGCATTTTCGACAAAAATAGGTGTTGTGTGACCATTAATCATCGACCAGAGGCTCGTACACCTCACCCCACATATGTTTCCATGCCATAGATCACATTTTTGGATTTTTGGTCGAGACAATTTATTGGTCAAAAATTCGAAGGTGTTTGCCTTCGGTATTATTGGAAATGGTCGTTGATGCAATTTTCGACAAAAATAGGGGTTGTGTAGCCATTGACCATCGAACAGAGGCTCGTACACCTGACCCCACATATGTTTCCTTGCCATGGGTCACATTCTTGGATTTCTAGTGGTGACCACTTCTTGGTTGAGATCCGTAGGTGTTAGCCTTCGATATTATTGAAATTGGTCGTTCTTGCAATTTTGGACAAAAATGGGGGTTGTGTGGCCATTGATTATCAACCAGGGGCTCATACACCTGACCCCACATATGTTTCCTTGCCATAGATCACATTCTTGGATTTTTGGTGGAGGCCATTTCATGGCCAAAAATCCGTTGGTCTTAGCCTCGGTATTATTGAAAATGGGGGTTTTTTTAGTCGATGATCAATGGCCACACAACCCCATTTTTGTCGAAAATAGCATGAACGGCCATTTTCAATAATACCAAAGGCTAACACCTACGGATTTTTGACCTAGAAATGGGCTCCACTAGAAATCCAAGAATGTGACCTTTGGCAAGAAAACATATGTGGGGTGAGGTGTATGAACCTCTAGTCGATGATCAATGGACACACAACCCCTATTTTTGTTGAAAATAGCATGAATGACCATTTTCAATAATAGTGAAGGCTAACCCCTATGGATATTTGATCAAGAAATGGTCTCTGCCAGAAATGCAAGAATGTGATCTATGGCAAGGAAACATATGTGGTGTGTGATTTCTGAGCCTCTGGTCGTTGATCAATGGCCACACAACCCAAATTTTTGACGAAAATAGCATGAACGGCCATTTTCAATAATACCGAAGGCTAACACCTACAGATTTTTGACCAATAAATGGTCTCCACCAAAAATACAAAAATGTGATCTATGGCATAGAAACATATGTGGGATGAGGTGTATGAGTGTCTAGTCGATGATCAATGGCCACACAACCCCCATTTTTGTCAAAATAGCATAAACGACCATTTTCAATAATACCGAAGGCTAACACCTATGGATTTTTGACCAAGAAATGGTCTCCACTAGAAATCCAAGAATGTGATTTATGGCAAGGAAATATATGTGGGGTCAGGTGTACGAGCCTCTGTTCGATGGTCAATGGTTACACAACCCCCATTTTTCTCAAAAAATAGAATGAACGACCATTTTCAATAATACTGAAGGATAGCACCTATGGATTTTTGACTAAGAAATGGTCTCCACCAGAGATCTAAGAATGTGATCTCTGGCAAGGAAAATATGTGGGGTATGGTGTACGAGCCTCTGGTCGATGATCAATGGCCACACAACCCCCATTTTGTCGAAAATAGCCAAGAACGGCCATTTTCAATAATACCGAAGGCTAACGCCTACGAATTTTCGACCAAGAAATGGTCTCCACCAGAAATACAAGAATGTAATCTATGGCAAGGAAACATATGTTGGGTGAGGTGTACGAGCCTTTGGTCAATGATAAATGGCCACACAAGCCCCATTTTGGTCGAAAATAGCATGAACGACCATTTTCAATAATACTGAAGGCTAACACCAACGGATTTTTCACTAAGAAATGGTCTCCACCAGAAATCCCAGAATGTGATCTATGGTAAGGAAACATATGTGGGGAGAGGTGTACGAACCTCTGGTTGACGATCAAAGGCCACCCAACACCTATTTTTGTTGAAACTAACATGAACGACCATTTTCAATAATACCGAAGGCAAACACCTACGGATTTTTGACCAAGAACTGGTCTCCACCAGAAATCCAAGAATGTGATCTATGGCAAGGAACCATATGTGGGGTGAGGTGAACGAGTCTGTGGTCAATGATCAATGACCACACAACCCCCATTTTAGTCGAAAATAGCCATGAATGACCATTTTCAATAATACCGAAGGCTAACACCTACAAATTTTTGACCAAGAAATGGTCTCCACCAGAAATCCAAGAATGTGATCTATGGCAAGGAAACATATGTGGGGTGAGGTGAACGAGCCTCTGGTCAATGATCAATGGCCACACGACCCCCATTTTTGACGAAAATAGCATGAACGACCATTTTCAATAACGAAGGCTAACACCTATGGATTTTTGACCAAGAAATGGTTTCCATCAGATATCCAAGAATGTGATCTATGGCAAGAAAACATACGTGGGGTGAAGTGTACGTGCCTCTGGTCGATAGTGCGGCCATTGAACATCGACCAGAGGCATGTACACTTCACCCCACGTATGTTTTTTGCCATAGATCACATTCTTGGTTTTTTGATGGAAACCATTTCTTGGTCAAAAATCCATAGGTGTTAGCCTACATTATTATTGAAAATGATCGTTCATGCTATTTTCTACAAAAATGGGGGTTGTGTGGCCATTGATCATCAACCAGTTACTCGTACACCTCACCCCACATATGTTTCCTTGCCATATATCACATTCTTGGATTTCTGGTGGAGAACATTTCTTGGTCAAAAATCTATAGCCTTTGGAATTATTGAAAATGGTTGTTCATGGCTATTTTCGACAAAAATGGGGGTCGTGTGGCAATTGATCATTGACCAGAGGCTTGTTCACCTCACCCCACATATGTTTCCTTGCCATAGATCACATTCTTGGATTTCTGGTGGAGACCATTTCTTGGTCAAAAATCCGTAGGTGTTAGCCTTCGGTATTATTGAAAATGGTCGTTCATTACTATTTTCGACAAAAATGGGGGTTGTGTGGCCATTGATCATTGACCAGAGGCTCGTTCACCTCACCCCACATATGGTTCCTTGCGATAAATCACATTCTTGGATTTCTGGTGGAGACCAGTTCTTGGTCAAAAATCCGTAGGTGTTTGCCTTCAGTATTATTGAAAATGGTCGTTCATGCTATTTTCAACAAAAATAGGTGTTGGGTGGCCTTTGATCGTCAACCAGAGGCTCGTACACCTCTCCCCACATATGTTTCCTTGCCATCGATCACATTCTTGGATTTCTGGTGGAGACCATTTCTTAGTGAAAAATCCGTTGGTGTTAGCCTTCAGTATTATTGAAAATGGTCGTTCATGCTATTTTTGACCAAAATGGGGCTTGTGTGGCCATTTATCATTGACCAAAGGCTCGTACACCTCACCCCACATATGTTTCCTTGCCATAGATTACATTCTTGTATTTTTGTGGAGACCATTTCTTGGTCGAAAATCCGTAGGCGTTAGCCTTCGGTATTATTGAAAATGGTCGTTCTTGGCTATTTTCGACAAAATTGGGGTTGTGTGGCCATTGATCATCGACCAGAGGCTCTTACACCATACCCCACATACTTTCCTTGCCATAGATCACATTCTTAGATTTCTGGTCGAGACGATTTCTTAGTCAAAAATCCATAGGTGTTATCCTTCAGTATTATTGAAAATGGTCGTTCATGCTATTTTTGACAAAAATGGGGGTTGTGTGGCCATTGATCATCGACTAGAGACTCGTACACCCCATCCCACATATGTTTCTGTGCCATAGATCACATTTTTGGATTTTTGGTAGAGACCATTTATTGGTCAAAAATCTGTAGGTGTTAGCCTTCGGTATTATTGTAAATGGTCGTTGATGCAATTTTCGGCAAAAATATGCGTTGTGTGGCCAATAATCATGGACCAGAGGCTCGTACACCTCAATCCACATATGTTTCCTTGCATAGATCACATTCTTAGATTTCTGGTGGAGGCCATTTCTTGGTCAAAAATCCACAGGTGTTAGCCCTCGTTATTATTGAAAATGGTCGTTCATGCTATTTTCGTCAAAATGAGGGTTGTGTGGCCATTTACCAATGACCAGAGGCTCAGAAACCACAACCCACATATGTGTCGTTGCCATAGATCACATTCTTGCATTTCTGGCAGAGACCATTTCTTGATCAAAAATCCATAGGTGTTAGCCTTCACTATTATTGAAAATGGTCATTCATGCAATTTTCAACAAAAATAGGGGTTGTGTGTCCATTGATCATCGACTAGAGGTTCATACACCTCACCCCACATATGTTTCCTTTCCATAGGTCACATTCTTGGATTTCTGGTGGAGACCATTTCTAGGTCAAAAATCCGTAGGTGTTAGCCTTCGGTATTATTGAAAATGGTCATTCATGCTTTTTTCGACAAAAATGAGGTTGTGTGGCCATTGATCATCGACTAAATAACCCCCATTTTTAATACTACCGAGGCTAACACCAACAGATTTTTGACCAAGAAATGGCCTCCACCAAAAATCCAAGAATGTGATCTATGGCAAGGAAACATATGTGGGGTCAAGTGTATGAGCCTCTGGTTGATAATCAATTGCCACACAGCCCCCATTTTTGTCCAAAATTGCAAGAATGACCATTTTCAATAATATCGAAGGCTAACACCTACGGATCTCGACCAAGAAGTGGTCCCCACTAGAAATCAAAGAATGTGACCTATGGCAAGGAAACATATGTGGGGTCTGGTGTACGAGCCTTTGTTCGATGGTCAATGGCTACACAACCCCAATTTTTGTCGAAAATTGCATCAACAACCATTTTCAATAATATCGAAGGCAAACACCTATGGATGCGTTAGCCTTCGGTATTATTGAAAATGGTCATTCATGGCTATTTTCGACAAAAATGGGGGTTGTGTGGCCATTGATCTTCGACCAGAGGCTCATACACCTCACTACACATATGTTTCCTTGCCATTGATCACATTCTTGGATTTATGGTGGAGACCGTTTCTTGGTCAAAAATCCATAGGTATTAGCCTTCAGTGTCATTGAAAATGGTCGTTCATGGCTATTTTCGACAAAAATGGGGGTTGTGTGGCCATTGATCATCGACCAGAGGCTCGTACACTTCACCCCACATATGTTTTCTTGCGATAGATCACATTCTTGGATTTCTGGTGGAGACCATTTCTTGGTCAAAAATCCGTTGGTGTTAGCCTTCGGTATTATTGTAAATGGTCATTCATGGCTATTTTCGACTAAAATGGGGGTTGTGTGGCCATTTATCATCGACTAGAGGCTCGTACACCTCACCCCACATATGTTTCCTTGCCATAGATAGCATTCTTTGATTTCTGGTGGACACCATTTCTTGGTCAAAAATCCGTACGTGTTAGCCTTTGGTATTATTGAAAATGGTCATTCATGGCTATTTTCGACAAAAATGGGGGTTGTGTGGCCATTGATCATCGAGCAGAGGCTCGTAAACCTCACCCCAACCATTTCTTGGTCAAAAATTCGAATGTGTTAGCCTTCAGTACTATTGAAAATGGTCGTTCATGGCTATTTTCGACCAAAATGGGGGTTGTGTGGCCAGTGATATTCGACTATAGGCTCATACACCTCACTACACATATGTTTCCTTGCCATAGATCACATTCTTGGATTTATGGTGGTGACCATTTCTTGGTCAAAAACTCGTAGGTGTTAGCCTTCAGTGTCATTGAAAATGGTCGTTCATGGCTATTTTCGACAAAAATGGGGGTTGTGTGGCCATTGATCATCGACCTGAGGCTCGTACACCTCACCCACATATGTTTCCTTGCCATAGATCACATTCTTGGATTTCTTGTGGAGACCATTTCTTGGTCAAAAATCCGTAGGTGTTAGCCTTCGGTATTATTGAAAATGGTCGTTCATGGCTATTTTCGACAAAAATGGGGGTTGTGTGGCCATTGATCATCAACGAGATGCTCATACACCTCACCCCATATATGTTTCCTTGCCATAGATCACATTCTTGGATTCCTGGTGGAGACCATTTCTTGGTCAAAAATCTGTAGGTCTTAGCCTTCAGTATTATTGAAAATGGTCGTTCATGGCTATTTTCATCAAAAATGGGGGTTATGTGGCCATGTATGATTGACCAGAGCCTCGTACACCTCACCCCACATATGTTTCCTTGCCATAGATCACATTCTTGGATTTTTGGTGGAGACCCATGTCTTGGTAAAAAATTCGTACGTGTTAGCCTTCAGTATTATTGAAAATGGTCGTTCATGGCTATTTTGACAAAATGGGGGTTGCGTGGCCATTGATCATCGACCAGAGGCTCGTACACCTCACCCCACATATGTTTCCTTGCCATAGATCACATTCTTGGATTTCTGGTGGAGACCATTTCTTGGGCAAAAATCTGAATGTGTTAGCCTTCGTTATTATTGAAAATGGTCATTCATGGCTATGTTCGAGAAAAATGGGGGTTGTGTGGCCATTGATCTTAGACCAGAGGCTCATACACCCAACTACACATATGTTTCCTTGCCATAGATCACATTCCTGGATTTATGGTGGAGACCATTTCTTGGTCAAAAATCCGTAGGTGTTAGCCTTCAGTGTCATTGAAAATGGTCGTTCATTACTATTTTCGACAAAAATGGGGGTTGTGTGGCCATTGATCATCGACCAGAGGCTCGTACTCTTCAACCCACATATGTTTTCTTGCCATAGATCACATTCTTGGATTTCTGGTGGAGAACATTTCTTGGTCAAAAATCTGTTGGTGTTAGCCTTCGGTATTATTGAAAATGGTCGTTCATGGCTATTTTCGACTAAAATGGGGGTTGTGTGGCCATTTGTCATCGACCAGAGGCTCGTACACCTCACCCCACATATGTTTCCTTGCCATAGATCACATTCTTGGATTTCTGGTGGAGACCATTTCTTGGTCAAAAATCCGTACGTGTTAGCCTTCAGTATTATTGAAAATGGTCATTCATGGTATTTTAGACAAAAATGGGGGTTGTGTGGCCATTGATCATTGACCAGAGGAATGTAAACCTCACCCTACATATGTTTCCTTGCCATATATCACATTCTTTGATTTCTGGTGTAGACCATTTCTTGGTCAAAAATCCGAATGTGTTTGCCTTCGGTACTATTGAAAATGGTCGTTCATGGCTATTTTCGACAAAAATGGGGGTTGTGTGGACATTGATCATCGACCAGAGGCTCGTAAACCTCACCCCACATATGTTTCCTTGCCATAGATCACATTCTTTGATTTATGGTGGAGACCATTTCTTGGTCAAAAATCCGTACGTGTTAGCCTTCGGTAATATTGAAAATGGTCATTCATGGCTATTTTTGACAAAAATGGGGGTTGTGTGGCCATTGATCATCGACCAGAGGCTCGTCATCCTCACCCCACATATGTTTCCTTGCCATAGATCCCATTCTTTGATTTCTGGTGGAGACCATTTGTTGGTCAAAAATCCGAATGTGTTAGCCGTCGGTACTATTGAAAATGGTCGTTCATGGCTATTTTCGACAAAAAATGGGGGTTGTGTGGCCATTGATATTCGACCAGAGGCTCATACACCTCACTACACATATGATTCCTTGCCATAGATAACATTCTTGGATTTATGGTGGAGACCATTTCTTTGTCAAAAATCCGTAGGTGTTAGCCTTCGGTATTATTGAAAATGGTCGTTCATGGCTATTTTCGACAAAAATGGGGGTTGTGTGCCATTGATCATCGACCAGAGGCTCATACACCTCACTCCACATATGTTTCCTTGCCATAGATCACATTCTTGGATTTCTGGTGGAGAACATTTTTTGGTCAAACATCCGTAGGTGTTAGCCTTCGGTATTATTGAAAATGGTCGTTCATGGCTATTTTCGACAAAAATGGGGGTTGAGTGGCCATTGATCATCGACCAGAGGCTCATACACCTCACCCCACATATGTTTCCTAGTCATTGATCACATTCTTGGATTTCGGTATTATTGAAAATGGTCGTTCATGACTATTTTCATCAAAAATGGGGGTTGTGTGGCCATTTATCATCGACCAGAGGCTCGTACACCTCACCCCACATATATTTCCTTGCCATAGATCACATTCTTGGATTTCTGGTGGAGACCATTTCTTGGTCAAAAATTCGTACGTGTTATCCTTCAGTATTATTGCAAAGGTCGTTCATGGATATTTTCGACAAAATGGGGGTTGTGTGGCTATTGATCATCAACCAGAGGCTCGTACACCTCACCCCACATATGTTTCCTTTCCATAGATCATATTCTTGGATTTCTGGTGGAGACCATTTCTTGGGCATAAATTCGAATGTGTTAGCCTTCGATATTATTGAAAATGGTCATTCATGGCTATTTTCGACAAAAATGGGGGTTGTGTGGCCATTGATCTTCGACCAGAGGCTCATACACCCCACTACACAAATGTTTCCTTGCCATAGATCACATTCTTGGATTTATGGTGGAGACCATTTTTTGGTCAAAAATCCGTAGGTGTTAGCCGTCAGTGTCATTGAAAATGGTCGTTCATGGCTATTTTCGACAAAAAAGGGGGTTGTGTGGCCATTGATCATAAACCAGAGCTTCGTACACTTCACTCCACATATGTTTTCTTGCCATAGATCACATTCTTAGATTTCAGGTGGAGACCATTTCTTGGTCAAAAATCCGTTGGTGTTAGCCTTCGGTATTATTGAAAATTGTCGTCCATGGCATTTTCGACTAAAATGGGGGTTGTATGGCCATTTATCATCGACCAGAGGCTCGTACACCTCACCCCATATTTGTTTCCTTGCCATAGATCACATTCTTGGATTTCTGGTGGAGACCATTTCTTGGTCAAAAATCTGTAGGTCTTAGCCTCCAGTATTATTGAAAATGGTCATTCATGGCTATTTTCATCAAAAATGGGGGTTGTGTGGCCATGTATCATCGACCAGAGCCTCGTACACCTCACCCCAAATATGTTTCCTTGCCATAGATCACATTCTTGGATTTTTGGTGGAGACCATGTCTTGGTAAAAAATTCGTACGTGTTAGCCTTCAGTATTATTGAAAATGGTCGTTCATGGCTATTTTTGACAAAATGGGGGTTGCGTGGCCATTGATCATCGACCAGAGGCTCGTACACCTCACCCCACATATGTTTCCTTGCCATAGATCACATTCTTGGATTTCTGGTGGAGACCATTTCTTGGGCAAAAATCTGAATGTGTTAGCCTTCGGTATTATTGAAAATGGTCATTCATGGCTATTTTCGAGAAAAATGGGGGTTGTGTGGCCATTGATCTTAGACCAGAGGCTCATACACCCAACTACACATATGTTTACTTGCCATAGATCACATTCCTGGATTTATGTGGAGACCATTTCTTGGTCAAAAATCCGTAGGTGTTAGCCTTCAGTGTCATTGAAAATGGTCGTTCATTGCTATTTTCGACAAAAATGGGGGTTGTGTGGCCATTGATCATCGACCAGAGGCTCGTACTCTTCAACCCACATATGTTTTCTTTCCATAGATCACATTCTTGGATTTCTGGTGGAGACCATTTCTTGGTCAAAAATCTGTTGGTGTTAGCCTTCGGTATTATTGAAAATGGTCGTTCATGGCTATTTTCGACTAAAATGGGGGTTGTGTGGCCATTTGTCATCAACCAGAGGCTCGTACACCTCACCCCACATATGTTTCCTTGCCATAGATCACATTCTTGGATTTCTGGTGGAGACCATTTCTTGGTCAAAAATCCGTACGTGTTAGCCTTCGGTATTATTGAAAATGGTCATTCATGGTATTTTAGACAAAAATGGGGGTTGTGTGGCCATTGATCATTGACCGGAGGAATGTAAACCTCACCCCACATATGTTTCCTTGCCATATATCACATTATTTGATTTCTGGTGTAGACCATTTCTTGGTCAAAAATCCGAATGTGTTAGCCTTCGGTACTATTGAAAATGGTCGTTCATGGCTATTTTCGACAAAAATGGGGGTTGTGTGGACATTGATCATCGACCAGAGGCTCGTAAACCTCACCCCACATATGTTTCCTTGCCATAGATCACATTCTTTGATTTATGGTGGAGACCATTTCTTGGTCAAAAATCCGTACGTGTTAGCCTTCGGTATTATTGAAAATGGTCATTCATGGCTATTTTTGACAAAAATGGGGGTTGTGTGGCCACTGATCATCGACCAGAGGCTCGTCATCCTCACCCCACATATGTTTCCTTGCCATAGATCCCATTCTTTGATTTCTGGTGGAGACCATTTTTTGGTCAAAAATCCGAATGTGTTAGCCTTCGGTACTATTGAAAATGGTCGTTCATGGCTATTTTCGACAAAAATGGGGGTTGTGTGGCCATTGATATTCGACCAGAGGCTCATACACCTCACTACACATATGTTTCCTTGCCATAGATAACATTCTTGTATTTATGGTGGAGACCATTTCTTTGTCAAAAATTCGTAGGTGTTAGCCTTCGGTATTATTGAAAATGGTCGTTCATGGCTATTTTCGACAAAAATGGGGGTTGTGTGCCATTGATCATCGACCAGAGGCTCATTCACCTCACTCCACATATGTTTCCTTGCCATAGATCACATTATTGGATTTCTGGTGGAGACCATTTCTTGGTCAAACATCCGTAGGTGTTAGCCTTCGGTATTATTGAAAATGGTCGTTCATGGCTATTTTCGACAAAAATGGGGGTTGTGTGGCCATTGATCATCCACCAGAGGCTCATACACCTCACCCCACATATGTTTCCTTGTCATTGATCACATTCTTGGATTTCGGTATTATTGAAAATGGTCGTTCATGACTATTTTCATCAAAAATGGGGGTTGTGTGGCCATTTATCATCGACCAGAGGCTCGTACACCTCACCCCACATATATTTCCTTGCCATAGATCACATTCTTGGATTTCTGGTGGAGACCATTTCTTGACAAAAATTCGTACGTGTTAGCCTTCAGTATTATTGCAAAGGTCGTTCATGGATATTTTCGACAAAATGGGGGTTGTGTGGCTATTGATCATCGACCAGAGGCTCATACACCTCACCCCACATATGTTTCCTTGCCATAGATCACATTCTTGGATTTCTGGTGGAGACCATTTCTTGGGCATAAATTCGAATGTGTTAGCCTTCGGTATTATTGAAAATGGTCATTCATGGCTATTTTCGACAAAAATGGGGGTTGTGTGGCCATTGATCTTCGACCAGAGGCTCATACACCCCACTACACATATGTTTCCTTGCCATAGATCACATTCTTGGATTTATGGTGGAGACCATTTCTTGGTCAAAAATCTGTAGGTGTTAGCCGTCAGTGTCATTGAAAATGGTCGTTCATGGCTATTTTCGACAAAAAAGGGGGTTGTGTGGCCATTGATCATCAACCAGAGCTTCGTACACTTCACTCCACATATGTTTTCTTGACATAGATCACATTCTTAGATTTCAGGTGGAGACCATTTCTTGGTCAAAAATCCGTTGGTGTTAGCCTTCGGTATTATTGAAAATTGTCGTTCATGGCATTTTCGACTAAAATGGGGGTTGTATGGCCATTTATCATCGACCAGAGGCTCGTACACCTCACCCCATATATGTTTCCTTGCCATAGATCACATTCTTGGATTTTTGATGGAGACCATTTCTTGGTCAAAAATCCATACGTGTTAGCCTTCGGTATTATTGAAAATGGTCATTCATGGTATTTTCGACAAAAATGGGGGTTGTGTGGCCATTAATCATCTACCAGAGGATCGTAAACCTCAAACCACATATGTTTCTTTGCCATAGATCACATTCTTTGATTTCTGGTGGAGACCATTTCTTGGTCAAAAATCCGAATGTGTTAGCCTTCGGTACTATTGAAAATGGTCGTTCATGGCTATTTTCGACAAAAAATGGGGGTTGTGTGGCCATTGATATTCGACCAGAGGCTCATACACCTCACTACACATATGATTCCTTGCCATAGATAACATTCTTGGATTTATGGTGGAGACCATTTCTTTGTCAAAAATCCGTAGGTGTTAGCCTTCGGTATTATTGAAAATGTTCGTTCATGGCTATTTTCGACAAAAATGGGGGTTGTGTGCCATTGATCATCGACCAGAGGCTCATACACCTCACTCCACATATGTTTCCTTGCCATAGATCACATTCTTGGATTTCTGGTGGAGAACATTTTTTGGTCAAACATCCGTAGGTGTTAGCCTTCGGTATTATTGAAAATGGTCGTTCATGGCTATTTTCGACAAAAATGGGGGTTGAGTGGCCATTGATCATCGACCAGAGGCTCATACACCTCACCCCACATATGTTTCCTAGTCATTGATCACATTCTTGGATTTCGGTATTATTGAAAATGGTCGTTCATGACTATTTTCATCAAAAATGGGGGTTGTGTGGCCATTTATCATCGACCAGAGGCTCGTACACCTCACCCCACATATATTTCCTTGCCATAGATCACATTCTTGGATTTCTGGTGGAGACCATTTCTTGGTCAAAAATTCGTACGTGTTATCCTTCAGTATTATTGCAAAGGTCGTTCATGGATATTTTCGACAAAATGGGGGTTGTGTGGCTATTGATCATCAACCAGAGGCTCGTACACCTCACCCCACATATGTTTCCTTTCCATAGATCATATTCTTGGATTTCTGGTGGAGACCATTTCTTGGGCATAAATTCGAATGTGTTAGCCTTCGATATTATTGAAAATGGTCATTCATGGCTATTTTCGACAAAAATGGGGGTTGTGTGGCCATTGATCTTCGACCAGAGGCTCATACACCCCACTACACAAATGTTTCCTTGCCATAGATCACATTCTTGGATTTATGGTGGAGACATTTTTTGGTCAAAAATCCGTAGGTGTTAGCCGTCAGTGTCATTGAAAATGGTCGTTCATGGCTATTTTCGACAAAAAAGGGGGTTGTGTGGCCATTGATCATAAACCAGAGCTTCGTACACTTCACTCCACATATGTTTTCTTGCCATAGATCACATTCTTAGATTTCAGGTGGAGACCATTTCTTGGTCAAAAATCCGTTGGTGTTAGCCTTCGGTATTATTGAAAATTGTCGTCCATGGCATTTTCGACTAAAATGGGGGTTGTATGGCCATTTATCATCGACCAGAGGCTCGTACACCTCACCCCATATTTGTTTCCTTGCCATAGATCACATTCTTGGATTTCTGGTGGAGACCATTTCTTGGTCAAAAATCCGTAGGTCTTAGCCTCCAGTATTATTGAAAATGGTCATTCATGGCTATTTTCATCAAAAATGGGGGTTGTGTGGCCATGTATCATCGACCAGAGCCTCGTACACCTCACCCCAAATATGTTTCCTTGCCATAGATCACATTCTTGGATTTTTGGTGGAGACCATGTCTTGGTAAAAAATTCGTACGTGTTAGCCTTCAGTATTATTGAAAATGGTCGTTCATGGCTATTTTTGACAAAATGGGGGTTGCGTGGCCATTGATCATCGACCAGAGGCTCGTACACCTCACCCCACATATGTTTCCTTGCCATAGATCACATTCTTGGATTTCTGGTGGAGACCATTTCTTGGGCAAAAATCTGAATGTGTTAGCCTTCGGTATTATTGAAAATGGTCATTCATGGCTATTTTCGAGAAAAATGGGGGTTGTGTGGCCATTGATCTTAGACCAGAGGCTCATACACCCAACTACACATATGTTTACTTGCCATAGATCACATTCCTGGATTTATGTGGAGACCATTTCTTGGTCAAAAATCCGTAGGTGTTAGCCTTCAGTGTCATTGAAAATGGTCGTTCATTGCTATTTTCGACAAAAATGGGGGTTGTGTGGCCATTGATCATCGACCAGAGGCTCGTACTCTTCAACCCACATATGTTTTCTTTCCATAGATCACATTCTTGGATTTCTGGTGGAGACCATTTCTTGGTCAAAAATCTGTTGGTGTTAGCCTTCGGTATTATTGAAAATGGTCGTTCATGGCTATTTTCGACTAAAATGGGGGTTGTGTGGCCATTTGTCATCAACCAGAGGCTCGTACACCTCACCCCACATATGTTTCCTTGCCATAGATCACATTCTTGGATTTCTGGTGGAGACCATTTCTTGGTCAAAAATCCGTACGTGTTAGCCTTCGGTATTATTGAAAATGGTCATTCATGGTATTTTAGACAAAAATGGGGGTTGTGTGGCCATTGATCATTGACCGGAGGAATGTAAACCTCACCCCACATATGTTTCCTTGCCATATATCACATTATTTGATTTCTGGTGTAGACCATTTCTTGGTCAAAAATCCGAAAGTGTTAGCCTTCGGTACT
Source organism: Zea luxurians (assembly GCA_029449295.1). Taxonomy (NCBI): domain Eukaryota; kingdom Viridiplantae; phylum Streptophyta; class Magnoliopsida; order Poales; family Poaceae; genus Zea; species Zea luxurians. The sequence goes on from JAOPSE010001111.1 coordinate 60,046, forward strand.
ATTGAAAATGGTCGTTCATGGCTATTTTCGACAAAAATGGGGGTTGTGTGGACATTGATCATCGACCAGAGGCTCGTAAACCTCACCCCACATATGTTTCCTTGCCATAGATCACATTCTTTGATTTATGGTGGAGACCATTTCTTGGTCAAAAATCCGTACGTGTTAGCCTTCGGTATTATTGAAAATGGTCATTCATGGCTATTTTTGACAAAAATGGGGGTTGTGTGGCCATTGATCATCGACCAGAGGCTCGTCATCCTCACCCCACATATGTTTCCTTGCCATAGATCCCATTCTTTGATTTCTGGTGGAGACCATTTTTTGGTCAAAAATCCGAATGTGTTAGCCTTCGGTACTATTGAAAATGGTCGTTCATGGCTATTTTCGACAAAAATGGGGGTTGTGTGGCCATTGATATTCGACCAGAGGCTCATACACCTCACTACACATATGTTTCCTTGCCATAGATAACATTCTTGTATTTATGGTGGAGACCATTTCTTTGTCAAAAATTCGTAGGTGTTAGCCTTCGGTATTATTGAAAATGGTCGTTCATGGCTATTTTCGACAAAAATGGGGGTTGTGTGCCATTGATCATCGACCAGAGGCTCATTCACCTCACTCCACATATGTTTCCTTGCCATAGATCACATTATTGGATTTCTGGTGGAGACCATTTCTTGGTCAAACATCCGTAGGTGTTAGCCTTCGGTATTATTGAAAATGGTCGTTCATGGCTATTTTCGACAAAAATGGGGGTTGTGTGGCCATTGATCATCCACCAGAGGCTCATACACCTCACCCCACATATGTTTCCTTGTCATTGATCACATTCTTGGATTTCGGTATTATTGAAAATGGTCGTTCATGACTATTTTCATCAAAAATGGGGGTTGTGTGGCCATTTATCATCGACCAGAGGCTCGTACACCTCACCCCACATATATTTCCTTGCCATAGATCACATTCTTGGATTTCTGGTGGAGACCATTTCTTGACAAAAATTCGTACGTGTTAGCCTTCAGTATTATTGCAAAGGTCGTTCATGGATATTTTCGACAAAATGGGGGTTGTGTGGCTATTGATCATCGACCAGAGGCTCGTACACCTCACCCCACATATGTTTCCTTGCCATAGATCACATTCTTGGATTTCTGGTGGAGACCATTTCTTGGGCATAAATTCGAATGTGTTAGCCTTCGGTATTATTGAAAATGGTCATTCATGGCTATTTTCGACAAAAATGGGGGTTGTGTGGCCATTGATCTTCGACCAGAGGCTCATACACCCCACTACACATATGTTTCCTTGCCATAGATCACATTCTTGGATTTATGGTGGAGACCATTTCTTGGTCAAAAATCTGTAGGTGTTAGCCGTCAGTGTCATTGAAAATGGTCGTTCATGGCTATTTTCGACAAAAAAGGGGGTTGTGTGGCCATTGATCATCAACCAGAGCTTCGTACACTTCACTCCACATATGTTTTCTTGACATAGATCACATTCTTAGATTTCAGGTGGAGACCATTTCTTGGTAAAAAATCCGTTGGTGTTAGCCTTCGGTATTATTGAAAATTGTCGTTCATGGCATTTTCGACTAAAATGGGGGTTGTATGGCCATTTATCATCGACCAGAGGCTCGTACACCTCACCCCATATATGTTTCCTTGCCATAGATCACATTCTTGGATTTTTGATGGAGACCATTTCTTGGTCAAAAATCCATACGTGTTAGCCTTCGGTATTATTGAAAATGGTCATTCATGGTATTTTCGACAAAAATGGGGGTTGTGTGGCCATTAATCATCTACCAGAGGATCGTAAACCTCAAACCACATATGTTTCTTTGCCATAGATCACATTCTTTGATTTCTGGTGGAGACCATTTCTTGGTCAAAAATCCGAATGTGTTAGCCTTCGGTACTATTGAAAATGGTCGTTCATGGCTATTTTCGACAAAAAACGGGGGTTGTGTGGCCATTGATCATCGACCAGAGGCTCGTAAACCTCACCCCACATATGTTTCCTTGCCATAGATCACATTCTTTGATTTCTGGTGGAGACCATTTCTTGGTCAAAAACTCCGAATGTGTTAGCCTTTGGTACTATTGAAAATGGTCGTTTATGGCTATTTTCGACAAAAATGGGGGTTGTGTGGCCATTGATATTCGACTAGAGGCTCATACACCTCACTAAACATATGTTTCCTTGCCATAGATCACATTCTTGTATTTATGGTGGAGACCATTTCTTGGACAAAAATCCATAGGTGTTAGCCTTCTGTGTCATTGACAATGGTCGTTCATGGCTATTTTCGACAAAAATGGGGGTTGTGTGGCCATTGATCATCGACCAGCGGCTCGTACACCTCACCCCACTTATGTTTCCTTGCCATTGATCATATTCTTGGATTTCTGGTGGAGACCATTTCTTGGTCAAAAATCTGTAGGTGTTAGCCTTCGGTATTATTGAAAATGGTTGTTCATGGCTATTTTCGACAAAAATGGGGGTTGTGTGGCCATTGATCATCGACCAGAGGCTCATACACCTCACCCCACATATGTTTCCTTGCCATAGATCACATTATTGGATTACTGGTGGAGACCATTTGTTGGTTAAATATCCGTAGGCGTGACTTCGGTATTATTGAAAATGGTCGTTCATGGCTATTTTCATCAAAAATGGGGGTTGTGTGGCCATTTATCATCGACCAGAGGCTCGTACACCTCACTCTACATATGTTTCCTTGCCATAGAACACATTCTTGGATTTCTGGTGGAGACCATTTCTTGGTCAAAAATCCGTAGGTGTTAGCCTTCGGTATTATTGAAAATGGTTGTTCATGGCTATTTTCGACAAAAACGGGGGTTGTGTGGCCATTGATCATCGACCAGAGGCTCATACACCTCACCCCACATATGTTTCCTTGCCATAGATCACATTCTTGGATTACTGGTGGAGACCATTTCTTGGTCAAAAATCCGTAGGCGTTAGCCTTCGGTATTATTGAAAATGGTCGTTCATGGCTATTTTCATCAAAAATGGGGGTTGTGTGGCCATTTATCATCGACCAGAGGCTCGTACACCTCACCCCACATATATTTCCTTGCCATAGATCACATTCTTGGATTTCTGGTGGAGACCATTTCTTGACAAAAATTCGTACGTGTTAGCCTTCAGTATTATTGCAAAGGTCGTTCATGGATATTTTCGACAAAATGGGGGTTGTGTGGCTATTGATCATCGACCAGAGGCTCGTACACCTCACCCCACATATGTTTCCTTGCCATAGATCACATTCTTGGATTTCTGGTGGAGACCATTTCTTGGGCATAAATTCGAATGTGTTAGCCTTCGGTATTATTGAAAATGGTCATTCATGGCTATTTTCGACAAAAATGGGGGTTGTGTGGCCATTGATCTTCGACCAGAGGCTCATACACCCCACTACACATATGTTTCCTTGCCATAGATCACATTCTTGTATTTATGGTGGAGACCATTTCTTGGTCAAAAATCCATAGGTGTTAGCCTTCTGTGTCATTGACAATGGTCGTTCATGGCTATTTTCGACAAAAATGGGGGTTGTGTGGCCATTGATCATCGACCAGCGGCTCGTACACCTCACCCCACATATGTTTCCTTGCCATTGATCATATTCTTGGATTTCTGGTGGAGACCATTTCTTGGTCAAAAATCTGTAGGTGTTAGCCTTCGGTATTATTGAAAATGGTTGTTCATGGCTATTTTCGACAAAAATGGGGGTTGTGTGGCCATTGATCATCGACCAGAGGCTCATACACCTCACCCCACATATGTTTCCTTGCCATAGATCACATTATTGGATTACTGGTGGAGACCATTTGTTGGTTAAATATCCGTAGGCGTTAGACTTCGGTATTATTGAAAATGGTCGTTCATGGCTATTTTCATCAAAAATGGGGGTTGTGTGGCCATTTATCATCGACCAGAGGCTCGTACACCTCAAACCACATATGTTTCTTTGCCATAGATCACATTCTTTGATTTCTGGTGGAGACCATTTCTTGGTCAAAAATCCGAATGTGTTAGCCTTCGGTACTATTGAAAATGGTCGTTCATGGCTATTTTCGACAAAAAACGGGGGTTGTGTGGCCATTGATCATCGACCAGAGGCTCGTAAACCTCACCCCACATATGTTTCCTTGCCATAGATCACATTCTTTGATTTCTGGTGGAGACCATTTCTTGGTCAAAAACTCCGAATGTGTTAGCCTTTGGTACTATTGAAAATGGTCGTTTATGGCTATTTTCGACAAAAATGGGGGTTGTGTGGCCATTGATATTCGACTAGAGGCTCATACACCTCACTAAACATATGTTTCCTTGCCATAGATCACATTATTGGATTACTGGTGGAGACCATTTGTTGGTTAAATATCCGTAGGCGTTAGACTTCGGTATTATTGAAAATGGTCGTTCATGGCTATTTTCATCAAAAATGGGGGTTGTGTGGCCATTTATCATCGACCAGAGGCTCGTACACCTCACTCTACATATGTTTCCTTGCCATAGAACACATTCTTGGATTTCTGGTGGAGACCATTTCTTGGTCAAAAATCCGTAGGTGTTAGCCTTCGGTATTATTGAAAATGGTTGTTCATGGCTATTTTCGACAAAAACGGGGGTTGTGTGGCCATTGATCATCGACCAGAGGCTCATACACCTCACCCCACATATGTTTCCTTGCCATAGATCACATTCTTGGATTACTGGTGGAGACCATTTCTTGGTCAAAAATCCGTAGGCGTTAGCCTTCGGTATTATTGAAAATGGTCGTTCATGGCTATTTTCATCAAAAATGGGGGTTGTGTGGCCATTTATCATCGACCAGAGGCTCGTACACCTCACCCTACATATGTTTCCTTGCCATAGAACACATTCTTGGATTTCTGGTGGAGACCATTTCTTGGTCAAAAATTCGTACGTGTTAGCCTTCGATATTATTGAAAATGGTCGTTCATGGCTATTTTCGAAAAAATGGGGGATGTGAGGCAATTGATCATCGACCAGAGGCTCGTACACCTCACCCCACATATGTTTCCTTGCCATAGATCACATTCTTGGATTTCTGGTGGAGACCATTTCTAGGGCAAAAATCCGAATGTGTTAGGCTTCGGTATTATTGAAAATGGTCATTCATCGCTATTTTCGACAAAAATGGGGGTTGCGTGGCCATTGATCTTCGACCAAAGGCTCATACACCCCACTACACTTATGTTTCCTTCCCATAGATCACATTCTTGGATTTATGGTGGAGACCATTTCTTGGTCAAAAATTCGTAGGTGTTAGCCTTCAGTGTCATTGAAAATAGTCGTTCATGGCTATTTTCGACAAAAAATGGGGGTTTTGTGGCCATTGATCATCGAGCAGAGGCTCGTACACTTCACCCCACATATGTTTTCTTGCCATAGATCACATTCTTGGATTTTTGGTGGAGACCATTTCTTGGTCAAAAATCCGTTGGTGTTAGCCTTCGGTATTATTGAAAATGGTCGTTCATGGCTATTTTCGACTAAAATGGGGGTTGTGTGGCCATTTATCGTCGACCAATGGCTCGTACACCTCACCTCACATATGTTTCCTTGCCATAGATCACATTGTTGGATTTCTGGTGGAGACCATTTCTTGGTCAAAAATCCGTACGTGTCAGCCCTTGGTATTATTGAAAATGGTCATTCATGGCTATTTTCGACAAAAATGGGGTTGTGTGGCCATTGATCATCAACCAGAGGATCGTAAACCTCACCCAGCATATGTTTCCTTGCCGTAGATCACATTCTTTGATTTCTGGTGGAGACCATTTCTTGGTCAAAAACCGAATGTGTTAGCCTTCGGTACTATTGAAAATGGTCGTTCATGGCTATTTTTGACAAAAATGGGGGTTGTGTGGCCATTGATATTCAACCAGAGGCTCATACACCTCACCCCACATATGTTTCCTTGCCATAGATAACATTCTTGGATTTCTGGTGGAGACCATTTCTTGGTCAAAAATCCGTTGGTGCTAGCCTTTAGTGTCATTGAAAATGGTGGTTCATGGCTATTTTCGACAAAAAATGGGGGTTGTGTGGCCATTGATCATCGACCAGAGGCTCGTACACCTCACCCCACATATGTTTCCTTGCCACAGATCACATTCTTGGATTTCTGGTGGAGACCATTTCTTGGGCAAAATTCCGAATGTGTTAGCCTTCGGTATTATTGAAAATGGTCATTCATGGCTATTTTTGACAAAAATGGGGGTTGTGTGGCCATTGAACTTTGACCATAGGCTCATACACCTCACTACACATATGTTTCCTTGCCATAGATCACATTATTGGATTTATGGTGGAGACCATTTCTTGGTCAAAAATCCTTAGGTGTTAGCCTTCAGTGTCATTGAAAATGGTCGTTCATGGCTATTTTCGACAAAAATGGGGGTTGTGTGGCCATTGATCATCGACCAGAGGCTCGTACACTTCACCCCACATATGTTTTCTTGCCATAGATCACATTCTTGGATTTCTGGTGGGGACCATTTATTGGTCAGAAATCCGTTAGTGTTAGCCTTTGGTATTATTGAAAAATGATCGTTCATGTCTATATTTGACTAAAATGGGGGTTGTGTGGCCATTTATCATCGACCAGAGGTTCGTACACCTCACCCCACATATGTTTCCTTGCCATAGATAACATTCTTGGATTTCTGGTGGAGACCATTTCTTGGTCAAAAATCCGTACGTGTTAGCCTTCGGTATTATTGAAAATGGTCATGCATGGATATTTTCGACAAAAATGGAGGTTGTGTGACCATTGATCGTCGACCAGAGGCTCGTAAACCTCACCCCACATATGTTTTCTTGCCATAGATCACATTCTTTGATTTCTGGTGGAGACCATTTCTTGGTCAAAAATCCGAATGTGTTAGCCTTCGGTACTATTGAAAATGGTCGTTCATTGCTATTTTCGACAAAAATGGGGGTTGTGTGGCCATTGATATTCGACCAGAGGCTCATACACGTCACTGCACATATGTTTACATGCCATAGATCACATTCTTGGATTTATGGTGGAGACCATTTCTTGGTCAAAAATCCGTAGGTGTTAGCATTCGGTATTATTTAAAATGGTCGTTCATGGCTATTTTTGACAAAAATGGGGGTTGTGTGGCCATTGATCATCGACCAGAGGCTGGTACACCTCACCTCACATATGTTTCCTTGCCATAGATCACATTATCGGATTTCTGGTGGAGACCATTTCTTGGTCAAAAATCAATACGTGTTAGCCTTCGGTATTATTGAAAATGGTCGTTGATCACTATTTTCGACAAAAATGGGCGTTGTGTGGCCATTGATCATTGGCCAGAGGCCCATACACCTCACCCCACATATGTTTCCTTGCCATAGATCACATTCTTGGATTTATGGTGGAGACCATTTCTTGGTCGAAAATCCGTAGGTGTTAGCCTTCAGTGTCATTGAAAATGGTCGTTCATGGCTATTTTCGACAAAAATGGGGGTTGTGTGGCCATTGATCATCGACCAGAGGCTCGTACACCTCACCTCACATATGTTTCTTTGCCATAGATCACATTCTTGGATTTATGGTGGAGACCATTTCTTGGTCAAAAATCCGTAGGTGTTAGCCTTCCGTGTCATTGAAAATGGTCGTTCATGGCTATTTTCGACAAAAATGGGGGTTGTGTGGCCATTGATCATCGACTAGAGGCTCGTACACTTTACCCCACATATGTTTTCTTGCCATTGATCACATTCTTGGATTTCTGGTGGAGACCATTTCTTGGTCAAAAATCCGTACGTGTTAGCCTTCGGTATTATTGAAAATGGTCATTCATGGCTATTTTTGACAAAAAATGGGGGTTGTGTGGCCATTGATCATTGACCAGAGGCTCATAAACCTCACCCCACATATGTTTTCTTGCCATAGATCATATTCATTGATTTCTGGTGGAGTCCATTTCTTAGTCAAAAATCCGAATGTGTTAGCCTTCGGTACTATTGAAAATGGTCGTTCATGGCTATCTTCGACAAAACTAAGGGTTGTGTGGCCATTGATATTCGACCAGAGGCTCATACACCTCACTACAAATATGTTTCCTTGCCATAGATCACATTCTTTGATTTATGGTGGAGACCATTTCTTGGTCAAAAAACTGTGAGTGTTAGCCTTCAACGTCATTGAAAATGGTCGTTCATGGCTATTTTCGACAAAAATGGGGGTTGTGTGGTCATTGATCATCGACCAGAGGCTCGTACACCTCACCCCACATATGTTTCCTTGCCATAGATCACATTCTTGGATTTCTAGTGGAGACCATTTCTTGGGCAAAAATCTGAATGTGTTAGCCTTCGGTATTATTGAAAATGGTCATTCATGGCTATTTTCGAGAAAAATGGGGGTTGTTTGGCTATTGATCTTCGACCAGAGGCTCATACACCTCACTACACATATGTTTCCTTGCCATAGATCACATTCTTGGATTTATGGTGGAGACCATTTCTTGGTCAAAATTCCGGAGGTGTTAGCCTCCAGTGTCATTGAAAATGGCCGTTCATGGCTATTTTCGACAAAAATGGGGGTTGTGTGGCCATTGATCATCGACCAGAGGCTCGTACACCTCACCCCACATATGTTTCCTTGCCATAGATCACATTCTTGGATTTCTGATGGAGACAATTTCTTGGTCAAAAATCCATACGTGTTAGCCTTCTGTATTATTGAAAATGGTCGTTGATCGCTATTTTAGACAAAAATGGGCGTTGTGTGGCCATTGATCATCGACCAGAGGCCCATATACCTCACCCCACATATGTTTCCTTGCCATAGATCACATTCTTGGATTTATGGTGGAGACCAATTCTTGGTCAAAAATCCGTAGGTGTTAGCCTTCAGTGTCATTGAAAATGGTCGTTCATGGCTATTTTCGACAAAAATGGGGGTTGTGTGGCCATTGATCATCGACCAGAGGCTCGTACACGTCACCCCTCATATGTTTCCTTGCCATAGATCACATTCTTGGATTTCTGGTGGAGACCATTTCTATGGCAAAAATCCGAATGTGTTAGCCTTCGGTATTATTGAAAATGGTCATTCATCGCTATTTTAGACAAAAATGGGTGTTGTGTGGCCATTGATCATCGACCAGAGGCCCATATACCTCACCCCACATATGTTTCCTTGCCATAGATCACATTCTTGGATTTATGGTGGAGACCAATTCTTGGTCAAAAATCCGTAGGTGTTAGCCTTCAGTGTCATTGAAAATGGTCGTTCATGGCTATTTTCGACAAAAATGGGGGTTGTGTGGCCATTGATCATCGACCAGAGGCTCGTACACCTCACCCCACATATGTTTCCTTGCCATAGATCACATTTTGGATTTCTGGTGGAGAACATTTCTTGGTCAAAAATACGTAGGTGTTAGCCTTCGGTATTATTGAAAATGGTCGTTCATGGCTATCTTCGACAAAAATGGGGGTTGTGTGGCCATTGATCTTCGACCAAAGGCTCATACACCCCACTACACATATGTTTCCTTCCAATAGATCACATTCTTGGATTTATGGTGGAGACCATTTCTTGGTCAAAAATTCGTAGGTGTTAGCCTTCAGTGTCATTGAAAATAGTCGTTCATGGCTATTTTCGACAAAAATGTGGGTTTTGTGGCCATTGATCATCGAGCATAGGCTCGTACACTTCACCCCACATATGTTTTCTTGCCATAGATCACATTCTTGGATTTTTGGTGGAGACCATTTCTTGGTCAAAAATCCGTTGGTGTTAGCCTTTGGTATTATTGAAAATGGTCATTCATGGCTATTTTCGACAAAAATGGGGTTGTGTGGCCATTGATCATTGACCAGAGGATCGTAAACCTCACCCCACATATGTTTCCTTGCCGTAGATCACATTCTTTGATTTCTGGTGGAGACCATTTCTTGGTCAAAAACCGAATGTGTTAGCCTTCGGTACTATTGAAAATGGTCGTTCATGGCTATTTTTGACAAAAATGGGGGTTGTGTGGCCATTGATATTCAACCAGAAGCTCATACACCTCACCCCACACATGTTTCCTTGCCATAGATCACATTCTTGGATTTCTGGTGGAGACCATTTCTTGGTCAAAAATCCGTCGTTGCTTGCCTTTAGTGTCATTGAAAATGGTGGTTCATGGCTATTTTCGACAAAAATGGGGGTTGTGTAGCCATTGATCATCGACCAGAGGCTCGTACACCTCACCCCACATATGTTTCCTTGCCATAGATCACATTCTTGGATTTCTGGTGGAGACCATTTCTTGGGCAAAATTCCGACTGTGTTAGCCTTCGGTATTATTGAAAATGGTCATTCATGGCTATTTTTGACAAAATTGGGGCTTGTCTGGCCATTGATCTTTGACCAGAGGCTCATACACCTCACTACACATATGTTTCCTTGCCATAGATCACATTATTGGATTTATGGTGGAGACCATTTCTTGGTCAAAAATCCTTAGGTGTTAGCCTTCAGTGTCATTGAAAATGGTCGTTCATGGCTATTTTCGACAAAAATGGGGGTTGTGTGGCCATTAATCATCGACCAGAGGCTCGTACACTTCACCCCACATATGTTTTCTTGCCATAAATCACATTCTTGGATTTCTGGTGGGGACCATTTATTGGTCAGAAATCTGTTAGTGTTAGCCTTTGGTATTATTGAAAAATGATCGTTCATGTCTATTTTGACTAAAATGGGGGTTGTATGGCCATTTATCATCGACCAGAGGTTCGTACACCTAACCCCACATATGTTTCCTTGCCATAGATAACATTCTTGGATTTCTGGTGGAGACCATTTCTTGGTCAAAAATCCGTACGTGTTAGCCTTCGGTATTATTGAAAATGGTCATTCATGGATATTTTCGACAAAAATGGAGGTTGTGTGGCCATTGATCATCGACCAGAGGCTCGTAAACCTCACCCCACATATGTGTTCTTGCCACAGATCACATTCTTTGATTTCTGGTGGAGACCATTTCTTGGTCAAAAATCCGAATGTGTTAGCCTTCGGTACTATTGAAAATGGTCGTTCATTGCTATTTTCAACAAAAATGGGGGTTGTGTGGCCATTGATATTCGACCAGAGGCTCATACACCTCACTGCACATATGTTTACTTGCCATAGATCACATTCTTGGATTTATGGTGGAGACCATTTCTTGGTCAAAAATCCGCAGGTGTTAGCCTTCGGTATTATTGAAAATGGTCGTTCATGGCTATTTTTGACAAAAATGGGGGTTATGTGGCCATTGGTCATCGACCAGAGGCTGGTACACCTCACCTCACATATGTTTCCTTGCCATAGATCACATTATCGGATTTCTGGTGGAGACCATTTCTTGGTCGAAAATCCATACGTGTTAGCCTTCGGTATTATTGAAAATGGTCGTTGATCACTATTTTCGACAAAAATGGGCGTTGTGTGGCCATTGATCATTGGGCAGAAGCCCATACACCTCACCCCACATATGTTTCCTTGCCATAGATCACATTCTTGGATTTATGGTGGAGACCATTTCTTGGTCAAAAATCCGTAGGTGTTAGCCTTCAGTGTCATTGAAAATGGTCGTTCATGGCTATTTTTGACAAAAATGGGGGTTGTGTGGCCATTGATCATCGACCAGAGGCTCGTACACCTCACCTCACATATGTTTCCTTGCCATAGATCACATTCTTGGATTTATGGTGGAGACCATTTCTTGGTCAAAAATCCGTAGGTGTTAGCCTTCCGTGTCATTGAAAATGGTCGTTCATGGCTATTTTCGACAAAAATGGGGGTTGTGTGGCCATTGATCATCGACTAGAGGCTCGTACACTTTACCCCACATATGTTTTCTTGCCATTGATCACATTCTTAGATTTCTGGTGGAGACCATTTCTTGGTCAAAAATCCATACGTGTTAGCCTTCGGTATTATTGAAAATGGTCATTCATGGCTATTTTCGACAAAAATGGGGGTTGTGTGGCCATTGATCATTGACCAGAGGCTCATAAACCTCACCCCACATATGTTTCCTTACCATAGATCACATTCTTTGATTTCTGGTGGAGACCATTTCTTAGTCAAAAATCCGAATGTGTTAGCCTTCGGTACTATTGAAAATAGTCGTTCATGGCTATCTTCGACAAAAATAAGGGTTGTGTGGCCATTGATATTCGACCAGAGGCTCATACACCTCACTACAAATATGTTTCCTTGCCATAGATCACATTCTTTGATTTATGGTGGAGACCATTTCTTGGTCAAAAAACTGTGAGTGTTAGCCTTCAACGTCATTGAAAATGGTCGTTCATGGCTATTTTCGACAAAAATGGGGGTTGTGTGGCCATTGATCATCGACCAGATGCTCGTACACCTCACCCCACATATGTTTCCTTGCCATAGATCACATTCTTGGATTTCTAGTGGAGACCATTTCTTGGGCAAAAATCTGAATGTGTTAGCCTTCGGTATTATTGAAAATGGTCATTCATGGCTATTTTCGAGAAAAATGGGGGTTGTTTGGCCATTGATCTTCGACCAGAGGCCAATACACCTCACTACACATATGTTTCCTTGCCATAGATCACATTCTTGGATTTATGGTGGAGACCATTTGTTGGTCAAAATTCCGGAGGTGTTAGCCTCCAGTGTCATTGAAAATGGTCGTTCATGGCTATTTTCGACAAAAATGGGGGTTGTGTGGCCATTGATCATCGACCAGAGGCTCGTACACCTCACTCCACATATGTTTCCTTGCCATAGATCACATTCTTGGATTTCTGATGGAGACAATTTCTTGGTCAAAAATCCATACGTGTTAGCCTTCTGTATTATTGAAAATGGTCGTTGATCGCTATTTTAGACAAAAATGGGTGTTGTGTGGCCATTGATCATCGACCAGAGGCCCATATACCTCACCCCACATATGTTTCCTTGCCATAGATCACATTCTTGGATTTATGGTGGAGACCAATTCTTGGTCAAAAATCCGTAGGTGTTAGCCTTCAGTGTCATTGAAAATGGTCGTTCATGGCTATTTTCGACAAAAATGGGGGTTGTGTGGCCATTGATCATCGACCAGAGGCTCGTACACCTCACCCCACATATGTTTCCTTGCCATAGATCACATTTTGGATTTCTGGTGGAGAACATTTCTTGGTCAAAAATCCGTAGGTGTTAGCCTTCGGTATTATTGAAAATGGTCGTTCATGGCTATCTTCGACAAAAATGGGGGTTGTGTGGCCATTGATCATCGACCAGAGGCTCATACACCTCACCCCACATATGTTTCCTTGCCATAGATCACATTCTTGGATTTCTGGTGGAGACCATTTCTTGGTCAAAAATCCGTAGGTGTTAGCCTTCGGTATTATTGAAAATGGTCGTTCATGGCTATCTTCGACAAAAATGGGGGTTGTGTGGCCATTGATCATCGACCAGAGGCTCGTACACCTCACCCCACATATGTTTCCTTGCCGTACACATTCTTGGATTTTTGGTGGAGACCATTTCTTGGTCAAAAATCCGTAGGTGTTAGCCTTCGGTATTATTGAAAATGGTCGTTCATGGCTATTTTCATCAAAAATAGGGGTTGTGTGGCCATTTATCATCGACCAGAGGCTCGTACAACTCACCTCACTTATGTTTCCTTGCCATAGATCACATTCTTTGATTTATGGTGGAGACCATTTCTTGGTCAAAAATCCGTAGGTGTTAGCCTTTAGTGTCATTGAAAATGGTCGTTCGTGGCTATTTTCGTCTAAAATGGGGGTTGTGTGGCCATTGATCATCGACCAGAGGCTCGTACACTTTACCCCACATATGTTTTCTTGCTGTTGATCACATTCTTGGATTTCTGGTGGAGACCATTTCTTGGTCAAGAATCCGTTGGTGTTAGCCTTCGGTATTATTGAAAATGGTCGTTCATGGATATTTTCGTCTAAAATGGGGGTTGTGTGGCCATTTATCATCGACCAGAGGCATGTACACCTCACGCCACATATGTTTCCTTGCCATAGATCACATTCTTGGGTTTCTGGGGGAGACCATTTCTTGGTCAAAAATCCGTACATGTTAGCCTTCGGTATTATTGAAAATGGTCATTCATGGCGATCTTCGACAAAAATGGGGGTTGTGTGGCCATTGATCATCAACCAGAGGCTCATAAACCTCACCCCACATATGTTTCCTTGCCATCGATCACATTCTTTGATTTCTGGTGGAGACCATTTCTTGGTCAAAAATCCGAATGTGTTAGCCTTCGGTACTATTGAAAATGGTCGTTCATGGCTATTTCGACTAAAATAAGTGTTGTGTGGCCATTGATATTCGACCAGAGGCTCATACACCTCACTACACATATGTTTCCTTGCCATAGATCACATTCTTGGATTTATGGTGGAGACCATTTCTTGGTCAAAAATCCGTGAGTGTTAGCCTTCAGTGTCATTGAAAATGGTCGTTCATGGCTATTTTCGACAAAAATGGGGGTTGTGTGGCCGTTGATCATCGACCAGAGACTCGTACACCTCACCCCACATATGTTTCCTTGCCATAGATCACATTCTTGGATTTCTGGTGGAGACCATTTCTTGGGCAAAAATCTGAATGTGTTAGCCTTCGGTATTATTGAAAATGGTCATTCATGGCTATTTTCGAAAAAAATGGGCGTTGTGGCCATTGATCTTCGACGAGAGGCTCATACACCTCACTACACATATGTTTCCTTGCCATAGATCACATTCTTGGATTTATGGTGGAGACCATTTCTTGGTCAAAATTCCGTAGGTGATAGCCTTCAGTGTCATTGAAAATGGTCGGTCATGGTTATTTTCAACAAAAATGGGGGTTGTGTGGCCATTGATCATCGACCAGAGGCTCGTACACCTCACCCCACATATGTTTCCTTGCCATAGATCACATTCTCGGATTTCTGGTGGAGACCATTTCTTGGTCAAAAATTCATACGTGTTAGCCTTCGGTATTATTGAAAATGGTCGTTGATCGCTATTTTCGACAAAAATGGGCGTTGTGTGGCCATTGATCATCGGCCAGAGGCCCATACACCTCACCCCACATATGTTTCCTTGCCATAGATCACATTCTTGGATTTATGGTGGAGACCACTTCTTGGTCAAAAATCCGTAGGTGTTAGCCTTCAGTGTCATTGAAAATGATCGTTCATGGCTATTTTCGACAAAAATGGGGGTTGTGTGGCCATTGATCATCGACCAGAGGCTCATACACCTCACCCCACATATGTTTCCTTGCCATAGATCACATTTTGGATTTCTGGTGGAGAACATTTCTTGGTCAAAAATCCATAGGTGTTAGCCTTCGCTATTATTGAAAATGGTCGTTCATGGCTATTTTCGACAAAAATGGGGGTTGTGTGGCCATTGATCATCGACCAGAGGCTCATACACCTCACCCCACGTATGTTTCCTTGCCATAGATTACATTATTGGATTTCTGGTGGAGACCATTTCTTGGTCAAAAATCCGTAGGTGTTAGCCTTCGGTATTATTGAAAATGGTCGTTCATGGCTATTTTCATAAAAAATGGGGGTTGTGTGGCCATTTATCATCGACCAGAGGCTCGTACACCTCACCTCACATATGTTTCCTTGCCATATATCACATTCTTGGATTTATGTTGGAGACCATTTCTTGGTCAAAAATCGGTAGGTGTTAGCCTTCCGTTTCATTGAAAATGGTCGTTCATGGCTATTTTCGACAAAAATGGGGGTTGTGTGGCCATTGATCATCAACCAGAGGCTCGTACACTTTACCCCACATATGTTTTCTTTCCATTGATCACATTCTTGGATTTCTGGTGGAGACCATTTTTTGGTCAAGAATCCGTTGGTGTTAGCCTTCGGTATTATTGAAAATGGTCGTTCATGGCTATTTTCGTCTAAAATGGGGGTTGTGTGGCCATTTATCATTGACCAGAGGCTCGTACACCTCACCCCACATATGTTTCCATGCCATAGATTACATTCTTGGATTTCTGGTGGAGACCATTTATTGGTCAAAAAACTGTACGTGTTAGCCTTCAGTATTATTGAAAATGGTCATTCATGGCTATTTTCGACAAAAATGGGGGTTGTGTGGCCATTGATCATCGACCAGGGGCTCGTAAACCTCACCCCACATATGTTTCCTTGCCATAGATCACATTCTTTGATTTCTGGTGGAGACCATTTCTTGGTCAAAAATCTGAATATTTTAGCCTTCGGTACTATTGAAAATGGTCGTTCATGGCTATTTTCGACAAAAATGGGGGTTGTGTGGCCATTGATATTCGACCAAAGGCTCATACACCTCACTACACATGTTTCCTTTCCATAGATCACATTCTTGGATTTATGGTGGAGACCATTTCTTGGTCAAAAATCCGTAGGTGTTATCGTTCAGTGTTATTGAAAATGGTCGTTCATGGCTATTTTCGACAAAAATGGGGTTTGTGTGGCCATTGATCATCGACCAGAGGCTCGTACACTTCACCCCACATATGTTTTCTTGCCATAGATCACATTCTTGGATTTTTGGTGGGGACCATTTCTTGGTCAAAAATCCGTTGGTGTTAGCCTTCGGTATTATTGAAAATGGTCATTCATGGCTATTTTCGACAAAAATGGGGGTTGTGTGGCCATTGATCATCGACCAAAGGCTCGTACACCTCACCCCACATATGATTCCTTGCCATGGATCACATTCTTTGATTTCTGGTGGAGACCATTTCTTGGTAAAAAATCCGAATGTGTTAGCCTTCGGAACTATTGAAAATGGTCGTTCATGGCTATTTTCGACAAAAATGGGGGTTGTGTGGCCATTGATATTGGACCAGAGGCTCATACACCTCACTACACATATGTTTCCTTGCCGTAGATCACATTCTTGGATTTATGATGGAGACCATTTCTTGGTCAAAAATCCGTAGTTGTTAGCCTTCAGTGTCATTGAAAATGGTCGTTCATGACTATTTTCGACAAAAATTAGGGTTGTGTGGCCATTGATCGCCGACCAGAGGCTCATACACCTCACCCCACATATGTTTCCTTGCCGTAGATCACACTCTTGGATTTCTGGTGGAGACCATTTCTTCGTCAAAAATCCTTAGGTGTTAGCCTTCGGTACTATTGAAAATGGTCGTTCATGGCTATTTTCGACAAAAATGGGGGTTGTGTGGCCATTTATCATCGACTAGAGGCTCATAAACCTCACCCCACATATGTTTCCTTGCCATAGATCACATTCTTGGATTTCTGGTGGAGACCATTTCTTGGTCAAAAACTCGTACGTGTTAGCCTTCAGTATTATTGAAAATGGTCGTTCATGGCTATTTTCGGCAAAATGGGGGTTGTGTGGCCACTGATCATCGACCAGAGGCTCGTACACCTCACCCCACATATGTTTCCTTGCCATAGATCACATTCTTGAATTTCTGGTGGAGACCATTTCTTGGTCAAAAATCCGTAGGTCTTAGCCTCTAGTATTATTGAAAATGGTCGCTCATGGCTATTTTCATAGAAAATGGGGGTTGTGTGGCCATTTATCATCGACTAGAGGCTCATAAACCTCACCCCACATATGTTTCCTTGCCATAGATCACATTCTTGGATTTTTGGTGGAGACCATTTCTTGGTCAAAAACTTGTATGTGTTAGCCTTCGGTATTATTGAAAATGGTCGTTCAAGGCAATTTTCGGCAAAATGGGGGTTGTGTGGCCATTGATCATCTACCAGAGGCTCGTACACCTCACCCCACATATGTTTCCTTGCCATAGATCATATTCTTGGATTTCTGGTGGAGACCATTTCTTGGGCAACAATCCGAATGTGTTAGCCTTTGGTATTTTTGAAAATGGTCATTCATGGCTATTTTCGACAAAAATGGGGGTTGTGTGGCCATTGATCTTCGACTAGAGGCTCATACACCTCACTACACATATGTTTCCTTGCCATAGATATCATTCTTGATTTATGGTGGAGACAATTTCTTGGTCAAAAATCCGTAGGTGTTAGCCTTCAGTGTCATTGAAAATGGTCGTTCATGGCTATTTTTGACAAAAATTAGGGTTGTGTGGCCATTGATCGTCGACCAGAGGCTCATACACCTCACCCCACATATGTTTCCTTGCCGTAGATCACATTCTTGGATTTCTGGTGGAGACCATTTCTTGGTCAAAAATCCGTAGGTGTTAGCCTTCGGTATTATTGAAAATGGTCGTTCATGGCTATTATCGACAAAAATGGGGGTTGTCTGGCCATTGATCATCGACCAGAGGCTCATACACCTCACCCCACATATGTTTCCTTGCCATAGATCACATTCTTGGATTTCTGGTGGAGACCATTTCTTAGTCAAAAATCTGTAGGTGTTAGCCTCTAGTATTATTGAAAATGGTCGCTCATGGCTATTTTCATCAAAAATGGGGGTTGTGTGGCCATCTATCATCGACTAGAGGCTCGTAAACCTCACCCCACATATGTTTCCTTTCCATAGATCACATTCTTGGATTTCTGGTGGAGACCATTTCTCGGTCAAAAATTAGTACGTGTTAGCCTTTGGTATTATTGAAAATGGTGGTTGATGGCTATTTTCGGCAAAATGGGGGTTGTGTGGCCATTGATCATCGACCAGAGGCTCGTACACCTCACCCCTCATATGTTTCCTTGCCATAGATCACATTCTTGGATTTCTGGTGGAGACCATTTCTTGGGAAAAAATCCGAATGTGTTAGCCTTTGGTATTTTTGAAAATGGTCATTCATGGCTATTTTCGACAAAAATGGGGGTTGTGTGGCCATTGATCTTCGACCAGAGGCTCATACACCTCACTACACATGTTTCCTTGCCATAGATCACATTCTTGGATTTATGGTGGAGACCATTTCTTGGTCAGAAATCCATAGGTGTTAGCCTTTAGTGTCATTGAAAATGGTCGTTCATGGCTATTTTCGACAAAAATGGGGGTTGTGTGGCCATTGATCATCGACCAGAGGCTCCTACACCTCACCCCACATATGTTTTCTTGCCATATATCACATTCTTGGATTTCCAGTGGAGACCGTTTCTTGGTCAAAAATCTGTAGGTGTTAGCCTTCGGTATTATTGAAAATGGTCGTTCATGGCTATTTTCGACAAAAATGGGGGTTGTGTGGCCGTTGATCATCGAGCAGAGGCTCGTACACATCACCCCACATATGTTTCATTGCCATAGATCACATTCTTGGATTTCTAGTGGAGACCATTTCATGGGCAAAAATCTGAATGTGTTAGCCTTGGGTATTTTTGAAAATGGTCATTCATGGCGATTTTCGACAAAAATGGGTGTTGTGTGGCCATTGATCTTCGACCAGAGGCTCATACACCTCACTACACATATGTTTCCTTGCCATAGATCACATTCTTGGATTTATGGTGGAGACCATTTCTTGGTCAGAAATCCATAGGTGTTAGCCTTTAGTGTCATTGAAAATGGTCGTTCATGGCTATTTTCGACAAAAATGGGGGTTATGTGGCCATTGATCATCGACCAAAGGCTCGTACACCTCACCCCACATATGTTTCATTGCCATAGATCACATTTTGGATTTCTGGTGGAGACCATTTCTTGGTCAAAAATCCGTAGGTGTTAGCCTTCGGTATTATTGAAAATGGTTGTTCATGGCTATTTTTGACAAAAATGGGGGTTCTTTGGCCATTGATCATCGACCAGAGGCTCATACACCTCACCCCACATATGTTTCCTTTCCATAGATCACATTCTTGGATTTCTGGTGGAGACCATTTCTTGGTCAAAAATCCGTAGGTGTTAGCCTTCGGTATTATTGAAAATAGTCGTTCATGGCTATTTTCATCAAAAATGGGGGTTGTGTGGCCATTTATCATCGACCAGAGGCTCGTACAACTCACCCCACATATGTTTCCTTGCTATTGATCACATTCTTGGATTTCTGGTGGAGACCATTTATTGGTCAAAAATTCGTACGTGTTAGCCTTCAGTATTATTGAAAATGATCGTTCATGGCTATTTTCGACAAAATGGGGGTTGTGTGGCCATTGATCATCGACCAGAGGCTCGTACACCTCACCCCACATATGTTTCCTTGCAATAGATCACATTCTTGGATTTCTAGTGGAGACCATTTCTTGGGCAAAAATCCGAATGTGTTAGCCTTCGGTATTATTGAAAATTGTCATTCATGGCTATTTTCGACAAAAATGGGGGTTGTGTGGCCATTGATCTTTGTCCAGAGGCTCATACACCACACTACACATATGTTTCCTTGCCATAGATCACATTCTTGGATTTATGGTGGAGACCATTTCTTGGTCAAAAATCCATAGCTGTTAGCCTTCAGTGTCGTTGAAAATGGTCGTTCATGGCTATTTCCGACAAAAATGCGGGTTGTGTGGCCATAAATCATTGACCAGAGGCTCGTACACTTCTCCCCACATAGGTTTTCTTGCCATAGATCACATTCTTGTATTTCTGGTGGAGACCATTTCTTAGTCAAAAATCTGTTGGTGTTAGCCTTCGGTATTATTGAAAATGGTCGTTCATGGCTATTTTCGACTAAAATGGGGGTTGTGTGGCCATTTATCATCGACCAGAGGATCATACACCTCACCCCACATATGTTTCCTTGCCATAGATCACATTCTTGGATATCTGGTGGAGACCATTTCTTGGTCAAAAATCCGTACGTGTTAGCCTTCGGTATTATTGAAAATGGTCATTCATGGCTATTTTCGACAAAAATGGGGGTTGTGTGGCCATTGATCATCGACCAAAGGCTCGTACACCTCACCCCACATATGTTTACTTGCCATAGATCACATTCTTTGATTTCTGGTGGAGACGATTTCTTGGTCAAAAATCCGAATGTGTTAGCCTTCGGAACTATTGAAAATGGTCGTTCATGGCTATTTTCGACAAAAATGGTGGTTGTGTGGCCATTGATATTGGACCAGAGGCTCATACACCTCACTACACATATGTTTCCTTGCCATAGATCACATTCTTGGATTTATGGTGGAGACCATTTCTTGGTCAAAAATTCGAAGGTGTTAGCCTTCAGTGTCATTGAAAATGGTCGTTCATGGCTATTTTCGACAAAAATTAGGGATGTGTGGCCATTTATCATTGACTAGAGGCTCATAAACCTCACCCCACATATGTTTCCTTGCCATAGATCACATTCTTGGATTTCTGGTGGAGACCATTTCTTGGTCAAAAACTCGTACGTGTTAGCCTTCGGTATTATTGAAAATGGTCGTTCATGGCTATTTTCGGCAAAATGGGGGTTGTGTGGCCATTGATCATTGACCAGAGGCTCGTACACCTCACCCCACATATGTTTCCTTGCCATAGATCACATTCTTGGATTTCTGGTGGAGACCATTTCTTGGGCAAAAATCCGAATGTGTTAGCCTTTGGTATTTTTGAAAATGGTCATTCATGGCTATTTTCGACAAAAATGGGGGTTGTGTGGCCATTGATCTTCGACCAGAGGCTCTTACACCTCACTACACAAATGTTTCCTTGCCATAGATCACATTCTTGGATTTATGGTGGAGACCATTTCTTGGTCAAAAATCCGTAGGTGTTAGCCTTCAGTGTCATTGAAAATGGTCGTTCATGGCTATTTTCGACAAAAATTAGGGTTGTGTGGCCATTGATCATCGACCAGAGGCTCATACACCTCACCCCACATATGTTTCCTTGTCGTAGATCACATTCTTGGATTTCTGGTGGAGACCATTTCTTGGTCAAAAATCCGTAGGTGTTATCCTTCGGTATTATTGAAAATGGTCGTTCAAGGCTATTTTCGACAAAAATGGGGGTTGTGTGGCCATTGATCATCGACCAGAGGCTCATACACCTCACCCCAAATATGTTTCCTTGCCATAGATCACATTCTTGGATTTCTGGTGGAGACCATTTCTTGGGCAAAAATCCTAAACCCTATTATTATTGAAAATGGTCGCTCATGGCTATTTTCATAAAAAATGGGGGTTGTGTGGCCATTTATCATCGACTAGAAGCTCATAAACCTCACCCCACATATGTTTCCTTGCCATTGATCACATTCTTGGATTTCTGGTGGAGACCATTTCTTGGTCAAAAACTCGTACGTGTTAGCCTTCGGTATTATTGAAAATGGTCGTTCATCGCTATTTTCGGCAAAATGGGGGTTGTGTGGCCATTGATCATCGACCAGAGGCTCGTACACCTCGCCCCACATATGTTTCCTTGCCATAGATCACATTCATGGATTTCTGGTGGAGACCATTTCTTGGGCAAAAATCCGAATGTGTTAGCCTTTGGTATTTTTGAAAATGGTCATTCATGGCTATTTTCGACAAAAATGGGGGTTGTGTGGCCATTGATCTTCGACCAGAGGCTCATACACCTCACTACACATTTGTTTCCTTGCCATATATCACATTCTTGGATTTATGGTGGAGACCATTTCTTGGTCAAAAATCCGTGGGTGTTAGCCTTCATTGTCATTGAAAATGGTCGTTCATGGCTATTTTCGACAAAAATGGGGGTTGTGTGGCCATTGATCTTCGACAAGAGGCTCATACACCTCACTACACATTTGTTTCCTTGCCATAGATCACATTCTTGGATTTATGGTGGAGACCATTTCTTGGTCAAAAATTCGTAGGTGTTAGCCTTCATTGTCATTGAAAATGGTCGTTCATGGCTATTTTCGACAAAAATTAGGGTTGTGTGGCCATTGATCGTCGACCAGAGGCTCATACACCTCACCCCACATATGTTTCCTTGCCGTAGATCACATTCTTGGATTTCTGGTGGAGACCATTTCTTGGCCAAAAATCCGTAGGTGTTAGCCTTCGGCATTATTGAAAATGGTCGTTCATGGCTATTTTCGACAAAAATGGGGGTTGTGTGGTCATTGATCCTCGACCAGAGGCTCATACACCTCACCCCACATATGTTTCCTTGCCATAGATCACATTCTTGGATTTCTGGTGGAGACCATTTCTTGGTCAAAAATCCGTAGGTGTTAGCCTTCAGTGTCATTGAAAATGGTCGTTCATGGCTATTTTCGACAAAAATGGGGGTTGTGTGGCTATTGATCACCGACCAGAGGCTCGTACACTTCACCCCACATATGTTTTCTTTCCATAGATCACATTTTTGGATTTCAGGAGGAGACAATTCCTTGGTCAAAAATCTGTTGGTGTTAGCCTTCGGTATTATTGAAAATGGTCGTTCATGGCTATTTTCGACTAAAATGGGGGTTGTGTGGCCATTTATCATCGACCAGAGCCTCATACACCTCACCCCACATATGTTTCCTTGCCGTAGATCACATTCTTGGATTTTTGGTGGAGACCATTTCTTGGTCAAAAATCCGTACGTGTTAGCCTTCGGTATTATCGAAAATGGTCGTTCATGGCTATTTTCGACAAAAATGGGGGTTGTGTGGCCAATGATCATCGACCAGAGGCTCGTACACCTCACCCCACATATGTTTCCTTGCCATAGATCACATTCTTGGATTTTCGGTGGAGACCATTTATTGGTCAAAAATCTGTAGGTGTTAGCCTTCAATATTATTGAAAATGGTCATTCATGGCTATTTTCGACAAAAATGGGGGTTGTGTGGCCATTGATCATCGACCAGAGGCTCGTAAACCTCACACCAGATATGTTTCCTTGCCATAGATCACATTCTTTGATTTCTGGTGGAGACAATTTCTTGGTCAAAAATCTGAATGTTTTAGCCTTCGGTACTATTGAAAATGGTCGTTCATGGCTATTTATCGACCAGAGGCTCACAAACCCCATTTTTGTCGAAAATAGCCATGAACGACCATTTTCAATGACACTGAAGGCTAACTCCTACGGATTTTTGACCAAGAAATGGTCTCCACCGGAAATCCAAGAATGTGATCTATGGCAAGGAAACTTATGTGGGGTGAATTGCACGAGCCTCTGGTCGATGATAAATGGCCACACAACCCCCATTTTAGTCGAAAATAGCCATGAACGACCATTTTCAATAATACCGAAGGCTAACACCAACAGATTTTTGACCAAGGAATGGTCTCCTGCAAAAATCCAAGAATGTGATCTATGGAAAGAAAACATATGTGGGGTGAAGTGTACGAGCCTCTGGTCGATGATCAATGGCCACACAATCCCCATTTTTGTCGAAAATAACCATGAACGACCATTTTCAATGACACTAAAGGCTAACACCTATGGATTTCTGACCAAGAAATGGTCTCCACCATAAATCCAAGAATGTGATCTATGGCAAGGAAACATATGTGTAGTGAGGTGTATGAGCCTCTGGTCGAAGATCAATGGCCACACAACCCCCATTTTTGTCGAAAATAGCCATGAATGACCATTTTCAAAAATACCAAAGGCTAACACATTCGGATTTTTGCCCAAGAAATGGTCTCCACCAGAAATCCAAGAATGTGATCTATGGCAAGGAAACATATGTGGGGTGAGGTGTACGAGCCTCTGGTCGATAATCAATGGCCACACAACCCCCATTTTGCCGAAAATAGCCATGAACGACCATTTTCAATAATACCGAAGGCTAACACGTACGAGTTTTTGACCAAGAAATGGTCTCCACCAGAAATCCAAGAATGTGATCTATGGCAAGGAAACATATGTGGGGTGAGGTTTATGAGCCTCTAGTCGATGATAAATGGCCACACAACCCCCATTTTTTATGAAAATAGCCATGAGCGACCATTTTCAATAATACTAGAGGCTAACACCTACGAATTTTTGACCAAGAAATGGTCTCCACCAGAAATCCAAGAATGTGATCTATGGCAAGGAAACATATGTGGGGTGAGGTGTTTGAGCCTCTGGTCGATGATCAATGGCCACACAACCCCCATTTTTGTCGAAAATAGCCATGAACGACCATTTTCAATAATACTAGAGGCTAACACCTACGGATTTTTGACCAAGAAATGGTCTCCACCAGAAATCCAAGAATGTGATCTATGGCAAGGAAACATATATGGGGTGAGGTTTATGAGCCTCTAGTCGATGATAAATGGCCACACAACCCCCATTTTTTATGAAAATAGCCATGAGCGACCATTTTCAATAATACTAGAGGCTAACACCTACGGATTTTTGACCAAGAAATGGTCTCCACCAGAAATTCAAGAATTTGATCTATGGCAAGGAAACATGTGTGGGGTGAGGTGTATGAGCCTCTGGTCGACGATCAATGGCAACACAACCCTAATTTTTGTCGAAAATAGCCATGAACGACCATTTTCAATGACACTAAAGGCTAACACCTACGGATTTTTGACCAAGAAATGGTCACCACCATAAATCCAAGAATGTGATCTATGGCAAGGAAACATAAGTGTAGTGAGGTGTATGAGCCTCTGGTCGAAGATCAATGGCCACACAACCCCCATTTTTGTCGAAAATAGCCATGAATGACCATTTCCAAAAATACCAAAGGCTAACACATTCGGATTTTTGCCCAAGAAATGGTCTCCTCCAGAAATCCAAGAATGTGATCTATGGCAAGGAAACATATGTGGGGTGAGGTGTACGAGCCTCTAGTCGATGATCAATGGCCACACAACCCCCATTTTGCCGAAAATAGCCATGAACGACCATTTTCAATAATACCGAAGGCTAACACGTACGAGTTTTTGACCAAGAAATGGTCTCCACCAGAAATCCAAGAATGTGATCTATGGCAAGGAAACATATGTGGGGTGAGGTTTATGAGCCTCTAGTCGATGATAAATGGCCACACAACCCCCATTTTTTATGAAAATAGCCATGAGCGACCATTTTCAATAATACTAGAGGTTAACACCTACGAATTTTTGACCAAGAAATGGTCTCCACCAGAAATCCAAGAATGTGATCTATGGCAAGGAAACATATGTGGGGTGAGGTGTATGAGCCTCTGGTCGATGATCAATGGCCACACAACCCCCATTTTTGTCGGAAATAGCCATGAACGACCATTTTCAATAATACCGAAGGCTAACACCTACGGATTTTTGACCAAGAAATGGTCTCCACCTGTTGGGGGCCTTCGGCTTCCGAAGGTCCTCAAAAACAGGATTTAACAGTATCTCTGGAGTATAATGTGTGAACAGGTACCTTCGGACTCAAGTCGGCATCACAGCAGACCAGAATAATACGAAGGTTGATACAGCGTCGAAGGTGTGAGCAGGAAAGCTTCGGCGTGGTAGCAAAAAGTGAAACCGACTTAAAGATGAAAAGGCTATTCAGACCTCGATAGATTACTATAGAATTATTATCAAATGTAAAGGGCATGAATGTAATTTTGTATGGGTTGTGTCCCGTGCCTATAAATAGGTGAACAGTACCCCCGTACTGTTCACGCTGATTGGGCATTCGCTTTTTGCGTCACGTTTGTACTTTCATCTCCTTCAAGTTGAAGGTACATTTGTAATTCAACATTATTTCTGTTTATACGTAATAATAATATATGATTGTTTATGTTGTCCTTTATATTCCTTACAATTTATCCTTCGTCACCGTATAATGAATTTATGAAGGTACGCCCTTTATAACCTTCGTCCGAAAACCATTATATCCTAAGGGGAATAATGCTTCGAAGGACGAAGGACTTTACCGATTAACATTTTCTATGTTGCCTTGTTCTTGACTCATAGCATTTGAGAACAAGTCCCCAACATTGGCGCCCACCTCCGGTGAACTCACTTCCACACTCTGAGTTTTCTGAACACCTTCGGCGATCACGTTATGGCACCGAAGAAAGTTTCAGCAACTGGTACTGCAGCTCTTCAACCACTGGACCACAATCAGGAGACTGTCTCTCTTCGGGAGGCCCGAAGCCAGAAAAGGAAGGCTGTCAGCCCGACACCACCAGAGGACGAAATAGATCAAGAAATCAGAGACATGGAAATGCTTCATCAACAGGTGCAGAGGAAGAAAGAAAAGATGGCCAGGCTAGCTGAGCTGCAAAGGCAGATAGATGAAGCCTCTGAAGAAGTTCGTCATCTTGCTCAGGATGAGCAGCACCGAAGGCCTCAGCACCAAGACCTTCATCAGGAGGGTTTCCCCAACGAAGATGACTGGTATGACAATTTCCATCATGGGAATTTTGTTTTCGATGATGCTTCTCCTCTGTCCGCTGAGCTGCAGGCTACACCTTGGCCTCTGTCCTACAAGCCGCCTCAGCTTCCCGTATTCGATGGCCATTCAGACCCGAAGCAGTTTTTGATGAGCTACGAAGCAACGGTATCTTCGTATGGTGGCAATGCTGCAGTCATGGCCAAATCTTTTGTTATGGCTGTCAGGAGCGTTGCTCAAACCTGGTATTCCTCCCTTCGACCAGGAACGATCACTTCATGGCAGAAGCTGAAGGACTTGTTGTTAACTAGCTTCCAAGGGTTTCAGACGAAGCCGGTCACTGCTCAAGCTCTATTCCAGTGCACCCAGGATCACAAAGAATACCTTCAGGCGTACGTCCGAAGGTTCTTGCGTTTAAGGGCACAAGCACCAACGGTGCCCAATGAAATTGTCATTGAGGCCATGATCAAGGGGCTTCGGCCAGGACCGTCAGCTCAGTACTTCGCCAGGAAGCCTCCTCAAACTTTGGAGAAGCTGCTTCAGAAGATGGACGAGTACATTCGGGCCGATAATGATTTTCGCCAAAGAAGGGAGGAGGCTTTCCGGTTTTCTGAAATGACCAGGGGCTTCGGAGGAAGGTTCTATCCGAGGCACGTTAGATCAATTCATAACTCTACCCAAAATGATGATCGAGGGAGCCAACAGCAAAGGCCACAGTGTTCTTCACAGGCTTCGGGGCAACAGCAAGGCTCTTTCCGACCACCAGCTCCAAGAGGCAGAGGCGCCAGGGGCTTCGGCGAAAGATTTGGAGATCAACCAAGAAGAATCTTTTGCTTATTTTGCGGTGAGAACAAAGGCCATACCACCAGGATGTGCCATGTTACCATCCAGAAGCAAAAGGAAATAGCCGAAGCCGCAGCACAACAAGCTCAGCCGAAGCAGGTCATGCATACTGCTTCGTATCATTCGCCCTACGTCCCAGAATATGTGGGCAACCACCCTGCAGTTTCTGTTGCTTCGGCGAGTCAACCTCAAGCTTCCTGGCAACAGCCTCCGCCTCCACCTCCGCTGCAACAAGGCCAGCAGCCAGAAGGGAGCCAGTATGCTCCACACCAAAGGGACTTCAGAGAGCAGTCCGAAGCTCGTACAGTCAACAGCACTGTGCCAGAGTCAAAGCACATCTATTGACAAATATCCTACCTTAATAGCAGTCTTTCTTTTTCAGCCTTATTTTCTGTGTAATAAAGGACATTGTTTAGATTTCATGTAAACAGTTTTGTTGTTTGCCACAAGGAAAATATATTTTCTTCACAGGCTTAAGTTGTTGAAGTTTAAAGATTTGTGATAACAAAGAGGACCTTCGAATTATCGAAAATTCTTCGAAGCAACAAAAAGTCGTTCTAAGGAACGCAGAGTAAGTTTGCCGAAGTCACAAAAAGCCGTTCCAAAGGGAGCGCAGTGTAAGTTTTCTGCTCCAAAGTCGTTCCAAAGGGAATGCAGAGCATACAGCGAAAAGTCAACGCTGATACCGCCTAAGTAAAAGGCGAAGCGCGAAAAGTCAACGCAAATACCGCTGAAAGTAAAAGGCGAAGAAGCTCCTAAGGGAGGCTTACAGCGAAAAATAAACGCTGATTCCGCTGAAGTAAAAGGCGAAGAAGCTCCTAAGGGAGGCTTATAAAAGATTGTGTTTCATTGCAGGGATGCGTATGTATCTTCGGAATGAACATCACCTCACATAGCATAACATCATCGCATCATTTCGCATAGCATAAGCATCATACATCATGTTGCATATGGCACAAGAAGTGGACACAATATTGATCTATAGAAGAATGTTTTGGAAAAAGGGAAAAATCATAATGTCACAAGGAGATACATTATTGATCTTCGGAAGTATAGCTTCGAAAAATATCATCACGAAGCCTGGATATTATTCAGCAGAACACTGGATATTGTTGGGATAAAGAAAAATTCTTCTTCACGAAGCATGAAAAGAAGGGAAGGTGTTTTTTCGTCAAAGACTCAAAAGCGGTACGTGTAAAATTTCATGCATCGTAAAGAATTGAACAGTAAATATAGGTATATTACATTCAGGATTACAAAATGTTACAATATATCACATTCCAGAAGTTTTTACAATAATACTTAATCTTCTCTCAAGACAACTTCTGCAGCCTCATTCAGGAGCCGATTGACGACTTCGTCCATACTAGCTTCGGCCATCTTTTTAATTTCGTCGTCTCCTTTCGGCTGAGGGCCCGGAGACGCTTTAGTAGGATCTGAGGTAGGACAGGATACGGCTACATTGCTATTACAAATTGCAAACGAAGCTTAAAACCAAAAATTACAACACAATAAAACTATTAGTTAATACCTAACTGCCCTTCGGGCTCTGCGCTCTTCTCAGCAGCCTCAGCTACTTCTCTAGCATCGTGAATGCCCTTTTCACTTTTTCGAATAATCTCTCCGGCCATTTCTCGGCCACCATTATCCTAGATATCAGTGAAAAATTTTCCACCAATCATGCTAGCTTCAGCCGAAGGATCTCTTGCATCTTCGAAGGACAAAGCAGCTTTGGATTGCGCTAAAATTTTTACATGTTCGCAGCCTTTTTTCTCTAGAATGGTGGCAATTCCTCTGGCACCTGAGAAAGCACATATATCTCCACGGCTATTTAAAATTTCCTCGAAGGCCTCAGCTTCGTGGTCGATCCATTCAATGGGACCTTCGGGATTGCCTCTTGTAAAGTTTTCTTCGCTTGAGAATGCGCCGACTCTGGCGAAGCTAGCTTTTAGCTTCTTAACACACTCTATAGATTTGTTGTAGCATCTCTTCTTGGACGACCGAAGCTCTTCAACAGTTCCTTCTATGTGATCTGCCCATTGGTCGCTGAGTTCCCGCTTCGTTTCTTCAAGTATGCGTTCTTCCTTGGCTCGGGCCAGTTGTTTCCGAAGATCTTCAATTTCGCGCTTTTGAGCCTCAGCTTGACCTTTAAAAGCAGCTTCGTCCTCCTTTATTTTATTTATCAATGAATGTAATATTTTATCTTTTTCAAGACCTTCGTTCCTCAGTTCGATTACTTCGGAACGAAGGTTGCTCAGGGCTATAGTACACCCTTCGTCTTCAGCATCCTTCTGTGCCCTGAGGGCATTGCTAAGTATCAGGCCCTGTAAAGAGAAATATGTGTGTGTCAATAGATTTAAGTAAATGAAAAATTTTGGTCTCAGCAAAAAATTACAAAGATTCCATTTGTTGTACCTTTAAGCTATTATATGCCAGGCTGTCGGCCAAATCATTTTTCGATAGCACTGAGAGCCCGTCTTCCAGTGTTGGGAATCCGAAGCTCTTGCTCATCTCCCGGCAGACAGAAATCTCTTTGCTGTCAGGGAGACAATACAAAAAGTCTTCTTCTCCACTGCCATTGAATATTAATGCCCCCTTTGGATACTTCAGTTTGTGGGCTTAAAGTTGGGCCTCTTGTTTTTCTTTTTCTGATAATTGTTTCCCCGAAGCATGGCGAACAATATAATCAAGGACTTTGGGGGATGCTTCGGGGGCAGCAGCATTGATTTCTTCAACAAAAGTTGGCTCTGTTATTTTTTCTTCTTCTTCCTCGATTTCCAGGGATTATACCTTCGTGGATTCTGAGGACCCAGCTTCGGCTTCAGTTTCTTGCTCGGGAGCTTTAGTATCAGAGACTTCAGTTTTTTCTTCGTGGATGACAACAGTCTTCTTCGGAGGCGTGCTTGAAGATTTAATTGTCTCCAGAACATCTAGCACATTGACCATTCTCTTCCTTTTCGGAGTCACTGCTGGCATCTTTTGGTTTTTTACTGTCTCAATATTTGCTGCAGGACTCAAAACTTCTGATGTCTTTGATCCCTCAGTTGCTTCTTTTGCTTCCTCCATTTTTTCTGTGGATGGCGCTTCGGCCTTCTCTTTCGTTTCTGGTAACAAAATCTTCGGTTGTTCCAATTCTATTCTTGTTGGCGCTTCGGCCGTTTCTGCGACTTCTGGCAGCAAGGTTGGCTCGGTTGGTTTTTCAGCTTCGGGGGTCGAAGGGGTTTCCCTTGTAAACTCAGGCACCGAAGCTGGTTCAATATAGAGCGGCCGATGTGTGAGGACCTTTATCCTCTTTCTTTTCGGTTCTGGCTCGCTAGGAGCAGCTGCAGTTTCTTCTTTCGCAGAGGTTGTGTTTTTTCTTTTCTGCCCTCGAATGGGATAACGATAGTCAGGGTAGACGAACCCGATTGCATCAAACACCCGATTCAGCCTCTTCTTTTTTCGGCCTCCGAAGGCTGCTGACAGTGCAGTATCTTCGGCCTTCGAATAAGCCCCAAGTAATTCATCACTTAAATTTTCAATGCTTTTTAACCAGTCATCATCTGGCTCAACGAATTTATCTCCAAACTTAAAGGTGTACTTTAACCTGATAAGTCCACCTTCGTCGGCCTCTTTTATGGTTTCTTGTGGCATTTCCCATTTCTCCGCAAGTGGCCATACCCTGAAGGCAATATGCTCTTGTACCAAATCTCTCGTTCCAATGAAAGAACAGATAACGCCGAAGGCTCTCTGGCATTCTTCGACAGCTTCATTCATTTCAACCTTCGGCCTCCGAAGGCCGAAGCTTTGCCAAATAGGGCGCATAACTATACCTTTGATATCTTCTCGTACTTTCAGGTCATTTTTTACATAAAACCATTCTGTCATCCAGTCGCCGGGCCATCTCTTCCGAAAGGTGGGCACGGGACAGCTTGACCCAGACCGAGAAACAAAATTGTAGCAGCCAAAGTTATTGTGATACTGTTCTTTACCCCAAGGTTTTGTTTCGTATGATAATTCGTGTATATTGCAGAAACTTTTTGCATCAGGCTTCAGACCTTGGCTTCTCACGGCCCACACGAAGATATTCAGCCTTATGATTGCCTCGGGGATCAGTTGGTGAAGATAGACTTCGAATATTTTCAGCACCTCTACGACAAACTCGCTCAGGGGAAATCATAGTCCAGCTTTCAAAAAGCTTCGGTACACTACGACTTCATTCTCTTCAGGGTGTGGACAAGTCTTTTCCCCTTCGTCGGCCCTCACAATGGACAAATCCCGGAAATATCTTCCTCTCATGTTGACAAGATGATTCTCTTTGATAGTTGATTTGCCGAAAACCGCATGGCTTGGTCGCCAAGGGCGATCTTCGGAGTCTTCACCACCACTGTCCACATCATAACTGTCGCTGTCACCGGTATCTTCAGACAAACCTTCCAGAATCTCCTTGGTGATTTTTTCCGTGTTGGTCTTCGACATCGCTATAAGAAACCCCAAGTTCTTCTCTTCATCAAGACTCAGCTTCATCTCAGCAGCAGCCTTCTTAGCTTCAGACATCTTCGGAAACACTAAAAAACTGTTTTCAAAGCCGAAGCTTCAAAACTAAAAGCTCAGCAAATCTTAGTGTGCAAGAGCTAAAAATTGAGTGAGCAGAAGCAGATGGCAAGAGAGCGTGCCAAATGAGTTTGCGGTATGACCGTATTTATACGCCCAGTGCGTTGAAAATTGAAAGACCCCGCTTGTCAGTGAATGTTGCTATTCTAGCAAAGGGAAGGTGTTTTTTCAGACCTTCGGCGTAAAGCCTTCGTTCATGTCGCAATCTAAATTTATTATTTAAAAAAAAAACAAATTAATATTGCGAGGGGCTACTGTTGGGGGCCTTCGGCTTCCGAAGGTCCTCAAAAACAGGATTTAACAGTATCTCTGGAGTATAATGTGTGAACAGGTACCTTCGGACTCAAGTCGGCATCACAGCAGACCAGAATAATACGAAGGTTGATACAGCGCCGAAGGTGTGAGCAGGAAAGCTTCGGCGTGGCAGCAAAAAGTGAAACCGACTTAAAGATGAAAAGGATATTCAGACCTCGATAGATTACTATAGAATTATTATCAAATGTAAAGGGCATGAATGTAATTTTGTATGGGTTGTGTCCCGTGCCTATAAATAGGTGAACAGTACCCCCGTACTGTTCACGCTGATTGGGCATTCGCTTTTTGCGTCACGTTTGTACTTTCATCTCCTTCAAGTTGAAGGTACATTTGTAATTCAACATTATTTCTGTTTATACGTAATAATAATATATGATTGTTTATGTTGTCCTTTATATTCCTTACAATTTATCCTTCGTCACTGTATAATGAATTTATGAAGGTACGCCCTTTATAACCTTCGTCCGAAAACCATTATATCCTAAGGGGAATAATGCTTCGAAGGACGAAGGACTTTACCGATTAACATTTTCTATGTTGCCTTGTTCTTGACTCATAGCATTTGAGAACAAGTCCCCAACACCACCAGAAATCCAAGAATGTGATCTACGGCAAGGAAACATATGTGGGGTGAGGTGTATGAGCCTCTGGTCGACGATCAATGGCCACACAACCCTATTTTTGTCGAAAATAGCCATGAACGACCATTTTCAGTGACACTGAAGGCTAACACCTACGGATTTTTGACCAAGAAATGGTCTCCACCATAAATCCAAGAATGTGATCTATGGCAAGGAAACATATGTGTAGTGAGGTGTATGAGCCTCTGGTCGAAGATCAATGGCCACACAACCCCCATTTTTGTCCAAAATAGCCATGAATGACCATTTTCAAAAATACCAAAGGCTAACACATTCGGATTTTTTCCCAAGAAATGGTCTCCACCAGAAATCCAAGAATGCGATCTATGGCAAGGAAAGATATGTGGGGTGAGGTGTACGAGCCTCTGGTCGATGATCAATGGCCACACAACCCCCATTTTGCCGAAAATAGCCATGAACGACCATTTTCAATAATACCGAAGGCTAACACGTACAAGTTTTTGACCAAGAAATGGACTCCACCAGAAATCCAAGAATGTGATCTATGGCAAGGAAACATATGTGGGGTGAGGTTTATGAGCCTCTAGTCGATGATAAATGGCCACACAACACCCATTTTTTTATGAAAATAGCCATGAGCGACCATTTTCAATAATACTATAGGCTAACACCTACGGATTTTTGACCAAGAAATGGTCTCCACCAGAAATCCAAGAATGTGATCTATGGAAAGGAAACATATGTGGGGTGAGGTGTTTGAGCCTCTGGTCGATGATCAATGGCCACACAACCCCCATTTTTGTCGAAAATAGCCATGAATGACCATTTTCAATAATACCGAAGGCTAACACCTACGGATTTTTGACCAAGAAATGGTCTCCACCAGAATTCCATGAATGTGATCTACCACAAGGAAACATATGTGGGGTGAGGTGTATGAGCCTCTGGTCGACGATCAATGGCCACACAACCCTAATTTTTGTTGAAAATAGCCATGAACGACCATTTTCAAAGACACTAAAGGCTAACACCTACGGATTTTGACCAAGAAATGGTCTCCACCATAAATCCAAGAATGTGATCTATGGCAAGGAAACATATGTGTAGTGAGGTGTATGAGCCTCTAGTCCAATATCAATGGCCACACCACCCCCATTTTTGTCGAAAATAGCCATGAACGACCATTTTCAATAGTTCCGAAGGCTAACACATTCGGATTTTTGACCAAGAAACGGTCCCCACCAGAAATCAAAGAATGTGATCTATGGCAAGGAAACATATGTGGGGTGAGGTGTACGAGCCTTTGGTCGATGATCAATGGCCACACAACCCCCATTTTTGTCGAAAATAGCCATGAATGACCATTTTCAATAATACCGAAGGCTAACACGTATGGATTTTTGACCAAGAAATGGTCTCCACCAGATATCCAAGAATGTGATCTATGGCAAGGAAACATATGTGGGGTGAGGTGTCTGAGCCTCTGGTCGATGATAAATGGCCACACAACCCCCATTTCAGTCAAAAATAGCCATGAACGACCATTTTCAATAATACCGAAGGCTAACACCAATTGATTTTTGACCAAGTAATGGTCTCCACCAGAAATCCAAGAATGCGATCTATGGCAAGAAAACATACGTGGGGTGAAGTGTACGAGCCTCTGGTCGATGATCAATGGCCACACAACCCCCATTTTTGTCGAAGATAGCCATGAATGACCATTTTCAAAAATACCGAAGGCTAACACATTCGGATTTTTGCCCAAGAAATGGTCTCCACCAGAAATCCAAGAATGTGATCTATGGCAAAGAAACATATGTGGGGTGAGGTGTACGAGCCTCTGGTCGATGATCAATGGCCACACAACCCCCATTTTGTCGAAAATTGCCATGAACGACCATTTTCAATAATACCGAAGGCTAACACGTACGA
The DNA here is from genome assembly GCA_029449295.1 of Zea luxurians. NCBI lineage: Eukaryota > Viridiplantae > Streptophyta > Magnoliopsida > Poales > Poaceae > Zea > Zea luxurians. The sequence continues at coordinate 95,529 of JAOPSE010001111.1, forward strand.
ATTTTTGACCAAGAAATGGTCTCCACCAGAAATCCAAGAATGTGATCTATGGCAAGGAAACATATGTGGGGTGAGGTGTACGAGCCTCTGGTCGATGATAAATGGCCACACAACCGCCATTTTTGATGAAAATAGCCATGAACGACCATTTTCAACAATACCAGAGGCTAACACCTACGGATTTTTTACCAAGAAATGGTCTCCACCAGAAATCCAAGAATGTGATCTATGGCAAGGAAACATATGTGGGGTGAGGTGTATGAGCCTCTGATCGATGATAAATGGCCACACAACCCCCATTTTTGTCGAAAATAGCCATGAACGACCATTTTCAATAATACCGAAGGCTAACACCAACGGATTTTTGACCAAGAAATGGTCCCCACCAGAAATCCAAGAATGTGATCTATGGCAAGAAAACATATGTGGGGTGAAGTGTACGAGCCTCTGGTCGATGATTAATGGCCACACAAACCCCATTTTTGTCGAAAATAGCCATGAACGACCATTTTCAATGACACTGAACGCTAACACCTACGGATTTTTGACCAAGAAATGGTCTCCACCATAAATCCAAGAATGTGATCTATGGAAAGGAAACATGTGTAGTAAGGTGTATGAGCCTTTGGTCGAATATCAATGGCCACACAACCCCCATTTTTGTCGAAAATAGCCATGAACGACCATTTTCAATAGTACCGAAGGCTAAAACATTCAGATTTTTGAACAAGAAATGGTCTCCACCAGAAATCAAAGAATGTGATCTATGGCAAGGAAACATATGTGGGGTGAGGTTTACGAGCCTCTGGTCGACGATCAATGGCCACACAACCCCCATTTTTGTCGAAAATAGCCATGAATGACCATTTTCAATAATACTGAAGGCTAACACGTACAGATTTTTGACCAATAAATGGTCTCCACCAGAAATCCATGAATGTGATCTGTGGCAAGGAAACATATGTGGGGTGAGGTGTACGAGCCTCTGGTCGATGATAAATGGCCACACAACCCCCATTTTAGTCGAAAATAGCCATGAACGACCATTTTCAATAATACTGAAGGCTAACACCAATGGATTTTTGACTAAGAAATGGTCTCCACCAGAAATCCAAGAATGTGATATATGGCAAGAAAACCTATGTGGGGTGAAGTGTACGAGCCTCTGGTCGATGATCAATGGCCACACAACCCCCATTTTTGTCGGAAATAGCCATGAACGACCATTTTCAATGGCACTGAAGGCTAACACCTACGGATTTTTGACCAAGAAATGGTCTCCACCATAAATCCAAGAATGTGATCTATGGCAAGGAAACATATGTGTAGTGAGGTGTATGAGCCTCTGGTCAAAGATCAATGGCCACCCAACCCCCATTTTTGTCGAAAATGGCCATGAATGATAATTTTCAATAATACCGAGGGCTAACACATTCGGATTTTTGCCCAAGAAATGGTCTCCATTAGAAATCCAAGAATGTGATCTATGGCAAGGAAACATATCTGGGGTGAGGTGTACGAGCCTCTGGTCGATGATCAATGGCCACACAACCCTGATTTTTTATGAAAATAGCCATGAGCGACCATTTTCAATAATACTAGAGGCTAACACCTACGGATTTTTGACCAAGAATTGGTCTCCACCAGAAATCCAAGAATGTGATCTATGGCAAGGAAACATATGTGGGGTGAGGTGTATGAGCCTCTGGTCGATGATCAATGGCCACACAACACTTATTTTTGTCGAAAATAGCCATGAACGACCATTTTCAATAATACCGAAGGCTAACACCTACGGATTTTTGACCAAGAAATGGTCTCCACCAGAAATCCAAGAATGTGATCTATGGCAAGGAAACATATGTGGGGTGAGGTGTATGAGCCTCTAATAGATGATCAATGGCCACACAACCCCCATTTTTGTCGAAAATAGCCATGAATGATCATTTTCAATAACACCGAAGGCTAACACCCCCATTTTTGTCGAAAATAGCCATGAATGACAAAAATGGGGGTTGTGTGGCCATTGATCATCGACCAGAGGCTCATACACCTCACCCCACATATGTTTCCTTGCCATAGATCACATTCTTGGATTTCTAGTTGAGACCATTTCTTGGTCAAAAATCCGTAGGTGTTAGCCTCTAGTATTATTGAAAATGGTCGCTCATGGCAATTTTCATAAAAAATGGGGGTTGTGTGGCCATTTATCATCGACTAGAGGCTCATAAACCTCACCCCGCATATGTTTCCTTGCCATAGATCACATTCTTGGATTTCTGGTGGAGACCATTTCTTGGTCAAAAACTCGTACGTGTCAGCCTTCGGTATTATTGAAAATGGTCGTTCATGTCTATTTTCGGCAAAATGGGGGTTGTGTGGCCATTGATCATCGACCAGAGGCTCGTACACCTCACCCCACATATTTTTCCTTGCCATAGATCACATTGTTGGATTTCTGGTGGATACCATTTCTTGGGCAAAAATCCGAATGTGTTAGCCTTTGGTATTTTTGAAAATGGTCATTCATGGCTATTTTCGACAAAAATGGGGGTTGTGTGGCCATTGGTCTTCGAACAGAGGCTCATACACCTCACTACACATATGTTTCCTTGCCATAGATCACATTCTTGGATTTATGGTGGAGACCATTTCTTGGTAAAAAATCCATAGGTGTTCAATGTCATTGAAAATGGTCGTTCATGGCTATTTTCGACAAAAAATAGGGTTGTGTGGCCATTGATCGTCGACCAGAGGCTCATACACCTCACCCCACATATGTTTCCTTGCCGTAGATCACATTCTTGGATTTCTGGTGGAGACCATTTCTTGGTCAAAAATCAGTAGGTGTTAGCCTTCGGTGTTATTGAAAATGGTCGTTCATGGCTATTTTCGACAAAAATAAGTGTTGTGTGGCCATTGATCATCGACCAGAGGCTCATACACCTCACCCCACATATGTTTCCTTGCCATAGATCACATTCTTGGATTTCTGGTGGAGACCATTTCTTGGTCAAAAATCCGTAGGTGTTAGCCTCTAGTATTATTGAAAATGGTCGCTCATGGCTATTTTCATAAAAAATGGGGGTTGTGTGGCCATTTATCATCGACTAGAGGCTCATAAACCTCACCCCACATATGTTTCCTTGCCATAGATCACATTCTTGGATTTCTGGTGGAGACCATTTCTTGGTCAAAAACTCATACGTGTTAGCCTTCGGTATTATTGAAAATTTTCGTTCATGGCTATTTTCGGCAAAATGGAAGTTGTGTGGCCATTGATCATCGACCAGAGGCTCGTACACCTCACCCCACATATGTTTCCTTGACATAGATCACATTCTTGGATTTCTAGTGGTGACCATTTCTTGGGCAAAAATCCGAATGTGTTAGCCTTTGGTATTTTTGAAAATGGTCATTCATGGCTATTTTCGACAAAAATGGGGGTTGTGTGGCCATTGATCTTCGACCAGAGGCTCATACACCTCACTACACATATGTTTCCTTGCCATAGATCACATTCTTGGATTTATGGTGGAGACCATTTCTTGGTCAAAAATCCGTAGGTGCTAGCCTTCAGTGTCATTGAAAATGGTCGTTCATGGCTATTTTCGACAAAAATTAGGGTTGTGTGGCCATTGATCGTCGACCAGAGGCTCATACACCTCACCCCACATATGTTTCCTTGCCGTACATCACATTCTTGGATTTCTGGTGGAGACCATTTCTTGGTCAAAAATCCGTAGGTGTTAGCCTTCGGTATTATTGAAAATGGTCGTTCATGGCTATTTTTGACAAAAATGGGGGTTGTGTGGCCATTGATCATCGACCAGAGGCTCAGACACCTCACCCCACATATGTTTCCTTGCCATAGATCACATTCTTGGATTTCTAGTGGAGACCATTTCTTGGTCAAAAATCCGTAGGTGTTAGCCTCTAGTATTATTGAAAATGGTCGCTCATGGCTATTTTCATAAAAAATGGGGGTTGTGTGGCCATTTATAATCGACTAGAGGCTCATAAACCTCACCGCACATATGTTTCCTTGCAATAGATCACATTCTTGGATTTCTGGTGGAGACCATTTCTTGGTCAAAAACTCGTACGTGTTAGCCTTCGGTATTATTGAAAATGGTCGTTCATGGCTATTTTCGGCAAAATGGGGGTTGTGTGGCCATTGATCATCGACCAGAGGCTCGTACACCTCACCCCACATATGTTTCCTTGCCATAGATCACATTCTTGGATTTCTGGTGGAGACCATTTCTTGGGCAAAAATCCGAATGTATTAGCCTTTGGTATTTTTGAAAATGGTCATTCACGGCTATTTTCGACAAAAATGGGGGTTGTGTGGCCATTGATCTTCGACCAGAGGCTCATACACCTCACTACACATATGTTTCCTTGCCATAGATCACATTCTTGGATTTATGGTGGAGACCATTTCTTGGTCAGAAATCCATAGGTGTTAGCGTTTAGTATCATTGAAAATGGTCGTTCATGGCTATTTTCGACAAAAATGGGGGTTGTGTGGCCATTGATCATCGACCAGAGGCTCGTACACTTCACCCCACATATGTTTTCTTTCCATAGATCACATTCTTGGATTTCTGGAGGAGACCATTCTTTGGTCAAAAATCTGTTGGTGTTAGCCTTCGGTATTATTGAAAATGGTCGTTCATGCTATTTTCGACAAAAATGGGGGTTGTGTGGCCATTGATCATCGACCAGAGGCTCGTACACTTCACCCCACATATGTTTTCTTGCCATAGATCACATTCTTGGATTTCTGGTGCAGACCATTTCTTGGTCAAAAATCTGTTGGTGTTAGCCTTCGGTATTATTGAAAATGGTCGTTCATGGCTATTTTCGACTAAAATGGGGGTTGTGTGGCCATTTATCATCGACCAGAGGCTCATACACCTCACCCCACATATGTTTCCATGCCATAGATCACATTCTTGGATATCTGGTGGAGACCATTTCTTGGTCAAAAATCCGTACGTGTTAGCTTTCAGTATTATTGAAAATGGTCATTCATGGCTATTTTCGACAAAAATGGGGGTCATGTGGCCATTGATCATCGACCAAAGGCTCGTACATCTCACCCCACATTCTTTGATTTCTGGTGGAGACCATTTCTTTGTCAAAAATCCGTAGGTGTTAGCCTTCAGTGTCATTGAAAATGGTCATTCATGGCTATTTTCGACAAAAAATAGGGTTGTGTGGCCATTGATCATCGACCAGAGGCTCGTACACCTAAACCCACATATGTTTCCTTGCCGTAGATCACATTCTTGGATTTATGGTGGATACCATTTTTTGGTCAAAAATCCGTAGTTGTTAGCCTTCAGTGTCATTGAAAATGGTCGTTCATGGCTATTTTCGACAAAAATTAGGGTTGTGTGGCCATTGATCGTCAACCAGAGGCTCATACACCTCACCCCACATATGTTTCCTTGCCGTAGATCACATTCTTGGATTTCTGGTGGAGACCATTTCTTGGTCAAAAATCCATAGGTGTTAGCCTTCGGTATTATTGAAAATGGTTGTTCATGGCTATTTTTGACAAAAATGGGGGTTGTGTGGCCATTGATCATCGACCAGAGGCTCATACACCTCACCCCACATATGTTTCCTTGCCATAGATCAAATTCTTGGATTTCTAGTGGAGACCATTTCTTGGTCAAAAATCCGTAGGTGTTAGCCTCTAGTATTATTGAAAATGGTCGCTCATGGCTATTTTCATAAAGAATGGGGGTTGTGTGGCCATTTATAATCGACTAGAGGCTCATAAACCTCACCGCACATATGTTTCCTTGCCATAGATCACATTCTTGGATTTCTGGTGGAGACCATTTCTTGGTCAAAAACTCGTACGTGTTAGCATTCGGTATTATTGAAAATGGTCGTTCATGGCTATTTTCGGCAAAATGGGGGTTGTGTGGCTATTGATCATCGACCACAGGCTCGTACACCTCACCCCACATATGTTTCCTTGCCATAGATCACATTCTAGGATTTCTGGTGGAGACCATTTCTTGGGCAAAAATCCGAATGTATTAGCCTTTGGTATTTTTGAAAATGGTCATTCACGGCTATTTTCGACAAAAATGGGGGTTGTGTGGCCATTGATCTTCGACCAGAGGCTCATACACCTCACTACACATTTGTTTCCTTGCCATAGATCACATTCTTGGATTTATGGTGGAGACCATTTCTTGGTCAGAAATCCATAGGTGTTAGCGTTTAGTATCATTGAAAATGGTCGTTCACGGCTATTTTCGACAAAAATGGGGGTTGTGTGGCCATTGATCATCGACCAGAGGCTCGTACACTTCACCCCACATATGTTTTCTTTCCATAGATCACATTCTTGGATTTCTGGAGGAGACCATTCTTTGGTCAAAAATCTGTTGGTGTTAGCCTTCGGTATTATTGAAAATGGTCGTTCATGGCTATTTTCGACTAAAATGGGGGTTGTGTGGCTATTTATCATCGACCAGAGGCTCGTTCAATTCACCCCACATATGTTTCCTTGCCATAGATCACATTCTTGGATTTCCGGTGGAGACCATTTCTTGGTCAAAAATCTGTACGTCTTAGCCTTCGGTATTATTGAATATGGTCATTCATGGCTATTTTCGACAAAAATGGGGGTTGTATGGCCAATAATCATCTACCAGAGGCTCGTACACCTCACCCCACATATTTTTCCTTGTCGTAGATCACATTCTTGGATTTCTGGTGGAGACCATTTATTAGTCAAAAATCTGTACGTGTTAGCCTTCAGTATTATTGAAAATGGTCATTCATGGCTATTTTCGACAAAAATGGGGGTTGTGTGGCCATTGATCATCGACCAGAGGCTCGTAAACCTCACCCCACATATGTTTCCTAGCCATAGATCACATTCTTTGATTTCTGGTGGAGACCATTTTTTGGTCAAAAATCCGAATGTGTTAGCCTTTAGTGTCATTGAAAATGGTCGTTCATGGCTATTTTCGACAAAAATTAGGGTTGTGTGGCCATTGATCATGGACCAGAGGCTCGTACACCTCAACCCACATATGTTTCCTTGCCATAGATCACATTCTTGGATTTATGGTGGAGACCATTTTTTGGTCAAAAATCCGTAGTTGTTAGCCTTCAGTGTCATTGAAAATGGTTGTTCATGGCTATTTTCGACAAAAATAGGGGTTGTGTGGCCATTGATCATCGACTAGAGGCTCGTACACCTCACCCCACATATGCTTCCTTGCCGTAGATCACATTCTTGTATTTCTGGTGGAGACCATTTCTTGGTCAAAAATCCGTAGGTGTTAGCCTTCGGTATTATTGAAAATGGCCGTTCATGGCTATTTTCGACTAAAATGGGGGTTGTGTGGCCATTGATCATCGACCAGAGGCTCATACACCTCACCCCACATATGTTTCCTTGCCATAGATCACATTCTTGGATTTCTGGTGGAGACCATTTCTTAGTCAAAAATCCGTAGGTGTTAGCCTCTAGTATTATTGAAAATGGTCGCTCATGGCTATTTTCATCAAAAATGGGGGTTGTGTGGCCATCTATCATCGACTAGAGGCTCGTAAACCTCACCCACATATGTTTCTTTGCCATAGATCACATTCTTGGATTTCTGGTGGAGACCATTTCTTGGTCAAAAATTCGTACGTGTTAGCCTTCGGTATTATTGAAAATGGTCGTTCATGGCTATTTTCGACAAAATGGGGGTTGTGTGGCCATTGATCATCGACCAGAGGCTCATACACCTCACCCCACATATGTTTCCTTGCCATAGATCACATTCTTGGATTTCTGGTGGAGACCATTTCTTGGGAAAAAATCTGAATGTGTTAGCCTTCGGTATTTTTGAAAATGGTCATTCATGGCTATTTTCGACAAAAATGGGGGTTGTGTGGCCATTGATCTTCGAGCAGAGGCTCATACACCTCACTACACATATGTTTCTTTGCCATAGATCACATTCTTGGATTTATGGTGGAGACCATTTCTTGGTCAGAAATCCATAGGTGTTAGCCTTTAGTGTCATTGAAAATGGTCGTTCATGGCTATTTTCGACAAAAATGGGGGTTGTGTGGCCATTGATCATCGACCAGAGGCTCGTACACTTCACCCCACATATGTTTTCTTGCCATAGATCTCATTCTTGGATTTCTGGAGGAGACCATTTCTTGGTAAAAAATCTGTTGGTGTTGGCCTTCGGTTTTATTGAAAATGGTCGTTCATGGCTATTTTCGACTAAAATGGGGGTTGTGTGGCCATTTATCATCGACCAGAGGCTCGTACAATTCATCCCACATATGTTTCCTTGCCATAGATCACATTCTTGGATTTCTGGTGGAAACCATTTCTTGGTCAAAAATCCGTACGTGTTAGCCTTCGGTATTATTGAAAATGGTCATTCATGGCTATTTTCGACAAAAATGGGGGTTGTGTGGCCATTGATCTTCGACCAGAGGCTCATACACCTCACTATGCTTATGTTTCCTTGCCATAGATCACATTCTTGGATTTATGGTGGAGACCATTTCTTGGTCAAAAATCCATAGGTGTTAGCCTTCAGTGTCATTGAAAATGGTCGTTCATGGCTATTTTCGACAAAAATGGGGGTTGTGTGGCCATTGATCATCGACTAGAGGCTCGTACACTTCACACCACATATGTTTTCTTGTTATAGATCACATTGTTGTATTTCTAGAGGAGACCATTTCTTGGTCAAAAATCTGTTGGTGTTAGCCTTCGGTATTATTGAAAATGGTCGTTCATGGCTATTTTTGACTAAAATGGGGGTTGTGTGGCCATTTATCATCGGCCGGAGGCTCATACAATTCACCCCACATATGTTTCCTTGCCATAGATCACATTCTTGAATTTCTGGTGGAGACCATTTCTTGGTCAAAATTCCGTACGTGTTAGCCTTTGGTATTATTGAAAATGGTCATTCATGGCTATTTTCGACACAAATGGGGGTTGTGTGGCCATTGATCTTCGACCAGAGGCTCATACACCTCACTACACATATGTTTCCTTGCCATAGATCACATTCTTGGATTTATGGTGGAGACCATTTCTTGGTCAAAAATCCATAGGTGTTAGCCTTCTGTGTCATTGAAAATGGTCGTTCATGGCTATTTTCGACAAAAATGGGGGTTGTGTGGCCATTGATCATCGACGAGAGGCTCGTACACTTCACCCCACATATGTTTTCTTGCCATAGATCAGAATCTTGGATTTCTCGTGGAGACCATTTGTTGGTCAAAAATTCGTAGGTGTTAGCCTTTAGTGTCATTGCAAATGGTCATTCATGGCTATTTTCGACAAAAATGGGGGTTGTGTCGCCATTGATCATCGACCAGAGGATCGTACACCTCACCCCACATAAGTTTCCTTGCCATATATCACATTCTTGGATTTCTGGTGGAGACCATTTCTTGGTCAAAAATCTGTAGGTGTTAGCCTTCGGTATTATTGAAAATGGTCGTTCATGGCTATTTTCGACAAAAATGGGGGTCGTGTGGCAATTGATCATCTACCAAAGGCTCATACACCTCACCCCACATGTGTTTCCTTGCCATAGACCACATTCTTGGATTTCTGGTGGTGACCATTTCTTGGTCAAAAATCCGTAGGTGTTAGCCTTCGGTATTATTGAAAATGGTCGTTCATGGCTATTTTCGACAAAAATGGGGGTTGTATGGCCATTGATCATCGACCAAAGGCTCATACACCTCACCCCACATATGTTTCCTTGCCATAGACCACATTCTTGGATTTCTGGTGCTGACCATTTGTTGGTCAAAAATCCGTAGGTGTTAGCTTTCGGTATTATTGAAAATGGTCGTTCATGGCTATTTTCATCAAAAATGGGGGTTGTGTGACCATTTATCATCGACCAGAGGCTCGTACACCTCACCCCACATATGTTTCCTTGCCATAGAGCATACTCTTGGATTTCTGGTGGAGACCATTTCTTGGTCAAAAATTCGTACTTGTTAGCCTTCGGTATTATTGAAAATGGTCGTTCATGGCTATTTTCGACAAAATGGGGGTTGTGTGGCCATTGATCATCGACCAGAGGCTCGTACACCTCACCCACATATGTTTCCTTGCCGTAGATCACATTCTTGGATTTCTGGTGGAGACCATTTCTTGGTCAAAAATCCGTACGTGTTAGCCTTCGGTATTATTGAAAATGGTCGCTCATGGCTATTTTTGACAAAATAGAGGTTCTGTGGCCATTGATCATCGACTAGAGGCTCATACACCTCACCCCACATATTTTTCCTTGACGTAGATCACATTTTTGGATTTCTGGTGGAGACCATTTCTTGGGCAAAAATCCGAATGTGTTAGCCTTCGGTATTATTGAAAATGGTCATTCATGACTATTTTTGACAAAAATGGGGGTTGTGTGGCCATTTATCTTCAACCAGAGGCTCATACACCTCACTACACATATGTTTTCTTGCCATAGATCACATTCTTGGATCTATGGTGGAGACCAGTTCTTGGTCAAAAATCCATAGGTGTTAGCCTTCAGTGTCATTGAAAATAGTCGTTCATGGCAATTTTCGACAAAAATGGGGGTTGTGTGGCCATTGGTAATCGACCAGGGGCTCGTACACCTCACCCACATATGTTTCGTTGCCATAGATCACATTCTTGGATTTCTGGTGGAGACCATTTCTTGGTCAAAAATCCGTACGTGTTAGCCTTCGGTATTATTGAAAATGGTCGTTCATGGCTATTTTCGACAAAATGGGGGTTGTGTGGCCATTGATCATCGACCAGAGGCTCGTACACCTCACCCCAAATATGTTTCCTTGCCATAGATCATATTCTTGGATTTCTGGTGGAGACGATTTCTTGGTCAAAAATCCGTAGGTGTTAGCCTTCGGAATTATTGAAAATGGTCGTTCATGGCTATTTTCGACAAAAATGGGGGTTGTGTGGCCATTGATCATCGATCAGAGGCTCGTACACCTCACCCCACATATGTTTCCTTGCCATAGATCACATTCTTGGATTTCTGGTGGAGACCATTTCTTGGTCAAAAATCTGTAGGTGTTAGCCTTCGGTATTATTGTAAATGGTCGTTCATTGCTATTTTCAACAAAAGTGGGGGTTGTGTGGCCATTGATCATCGACCAGAGGCTCATACACCTCACCCCACATATGTTTCCTTGCCATAGATCACATTCTTGGATTTCTGGTGGAGACCATTTCTTGGTAAAAAATCCGAACGTGTTAGCCTTCGGTATTATTGAAAATGGTCATTCATGGCTATTTTCGACACAAATGGGAGTTGTGTGGCCATTGATCTTCGACCAAGGGCTCATACACCTCACTACACATATGTTTCCTTGCCATAGATCACATTCTTGGATTTATGGTGGAGACCATTTCTTGGTCAAAAATCCAAAGGTCGTAGGTCTTAGCCTTCAGTGTCATTGAAAATGGTCGTTCATGGCTATTTTCGACAAAAATGGTGGTTTTGTGGCCATTGATCATCGACCAGAGGCTCGTACACTTCACCCCACAAATGTTTTCTTGCCTAGATCACAATCTTGGATTTCTCGTGGAGACCATTTGTTGGTCAAAAATTCGTAGGTGTTAGCCTTCAGTGTCATTGAAAATGGTCATTCATGGCTATTTTCGACAAAAATGGGGGTTGTGTCGCCATTGATCATCGACCAGAGGCTCGTACACCTCACCCCACATAAGTTTCCTTGCCATAGATCACATTCTTGGATTTCTGGTGGAGACCATTTCTTGGTCAAAAATCCGTAGGTGTTAGCCTTCGGTATTATTGAAAATGGTCGTTCATGGCTATTTTCGACAAAAATGGGGGTTGTGTGGCAATTGATCATCGACCAAAGGCTCATACACCTCACCCCACATATGTTTCCTTGCCATAGACAACATTCTTGGATTTCTGGAGGAGACCATTTCTTGGTCAAAAATCCATAGGTGTTAGCCTTCAGTGTCATTGAAAATGGTCGTTCATGGCTATTTTCGACAAAAATGGGGGTTGTGTGGCCATTGATCATCGACCAGAGGCTCGTACACTTCACCCCACATATGTTTTCTTGCTATAGATCACATTCTTGGATTTCTGGTGGAGACCATTTCTTGGTCAAAAATCTGTTGGTGTTAGCCTTCGGTATTATTGAAAATGGTCGTTCATGGCTATTTTCGACTAAAATGGGGGTTGTGTGGCCATTTATCATCGACCAGAGGCTCGTACACCTCACCCCACATGTTTACTTGCCATAGATCACATTCTTGGATTTTTGGTGGAGACCATTTCTTGGTCAAAAATCCGTAGGTGTTAGCCTTCGGTATTATTGAAAATGGTCGTTCATGGCTATTTTCGACAAAAATGGGGTTGTGTGGCCATTGATTATCGACTAGAGGTTCGTACACCTCACCCCACATATGTTTCCTTGCCATAGATCACATTCTTGGATTTCTGGTGGTGACCATTTCTTGGTCAAAAATCCGTAGGTGTTAGCCTTCGGTATTATTGAAAATGGTCGTTCATTGCTATTTTCGACAAAAATGGGGGTTGTGTGGCCATTGATCATCGACCAAAGGCTCATACACCTCACCCCACATATGTTTCCTTGCCATAGACCACATTCTTGGATTTCTGGTGGAGACCATTTGTTGGTCAAAAATCCGTAGGTGTTAGCCTTCGGTATTATTGAAAATGGTCGTTCATGGCTATTTTCATCAAAAATGGGGGTTGTGTGGCCATTTATCATCAACGATAGGCTCGTACACCTCACCCCACATATGTTTCCTTGCCATAGATCACATTCTTGGATTTCTGGTGGAGACCATTTCTTGGTTAAAAATCCATACGTGTTAGCCTTCGGTATTATTGAAAATGGTCGTTCATGGCTATTTTCGACAAAATGGGGGTTATGTGGCCATTGATCATCGACCAGAGGCTCGTACACCTCACCTTACATATGTTTCCTTGCCATAGATCACATTCTTGGATTTCTGGTGGTGACCATTTCTTGGTCAAAAATCCGTAGGTGTTAGCCTTCGGTATTATTGAAAATGGTCGTTCATAGCTATTTTCGACAAAAATGGGGGTTGTGTGACCATTGATCATCGACCAAAGGCTCATACACCTCACCCCCCATATGTTTCCTTGCCATAGACCACATTCTTGGATTTCTGGTGGAGACCATTTGTTGGTCAAAAATCCGTAGGTGTTAGCCTTCGGTATTATTGAAAATGGTCGTTCATGGCTATTTTCATCAAAAATGGGGGTTGTGTGGCCATTTATTATCAACCAGAGGCTCGTACACCTCACCCCACATATGTTTCCTTGCCATAGATCACATTCTTGGATTTCTAGTGGAGACCATTTCTTGGTCAAAAAATCGTACGTGTTAGCCTTCGGTATTATTGAAAATGGTCGTGGTCGTTCATGGCTATTTTCGACAAAATGGGGGTTGTGTGTCCATTGATCATCGACAAGAGGCTCGTACACCTCACCCACATATGTTTCCTTGTCGTAGAGCACATTCTTGGATTTCTGGTGGAGACCATTTCTTGGTCAAAAATGCATACGTGTTAGCCTTCGGTATTATTGAAAATGGTCGTTCATGGCTATTTTCGACAAAATAGAGGTTCTGTGGCCATTGATCATCGACCAGAGGCTCATACACCTCACCCACATATGTTTCCTTGCCGTAGATCACATTCTTGGATTTCTGGTGGAGACCATTTCTTGGGCAAAAATCCGAATGTGTTAGCCTTCGGTATTATTGAAAATGGTTATTCATGGCTATTTTCGACAAAAATGGGGGTTGTGTGGCCTTTTATCTTCAACCAGAAGCTCATACACCTCACTACACATATGTTTTCTTGCCATAGATCACATTCTTGGATCTATGGTGGAGACCAGTTCTTGGTCAAAAATCCATAGGTGTTAGCCTTCAGTGTCATTGAAAATAGTCGTTCATGGCTATTCTCGACAATAATGGGGGTTGTGTGGCCATTGATAATCGACCAGAGGCTCGTACACCTCACCCCACATATGTTTCCTTGTCATAGATCACATTCTTCGATTTCTGGTGGAGACCATTTCTTGGTCAAAAATCCGTAGGTGTTAGCCTTCGGTATTATTGTAAATGGTCGTTCATGGCTATTTTCGACAAAAATGGGGGTTGTGTGGCCATTGATCATCGACCAGAGGCTCATACACCTCACCCCACATATGTTTCCTTGCCATAGATCACATTCTTGGATTTCTGGTGGAGACCATTTCTTGGTCAAAAATCTATATGTGTTAGCCTCTGGTATTATTGAAAATGGTCGTTCATGGCTATTTTGATAAAAAATGGGGGTTGTATGGCCATTAATCATCGACCAGAGGCTCGTACACCTCACCCCACATATGTTTCTTGCCATAGATCACATTCTTGGATTTCTGGTGGAGACCATTTCTTGGTGAAAAATTCGTACGTGTTAGCCTTCGGTATTATTGAAAATGGTCGTTCATGGCTATTTTCGACAAAATGGGGGTTGTGTGGCCATTGATCATCGTCCAGAGGCTCGTACACCTCACCCCACATATGTTTCCTTGCCATAGATCACATTCTTGGATTTCTGGTGGAGACCATTTCTTGGGCAAAAATCCGAATGTGTTAGCCTTCGGTATTTTTGAAAATGGTCATTCATGGCTATTTTCGATAAAAATGGGTGTTGTTTCGCCATTGATCTTCGACCAGAGGCTCATACACCTCACTACACATATGTTTCCTTGCCATATATCACATTCTTGGATTTATGGTGGAGACCATTTCTTGGTCAAAAATCCATAGGTGTTAGCTTTCAGTGTCATTGAAAATGGTCGTTCATGGCTATTTTCGACAAAATAGAGGTTCTGTGGCCATTGATCATCGACCAGAGGCTCATACACCTCACCCCACATATGTTTCCTTGCCATAGAACACATTCTTGGATTTCTGGTGGAGACCATTTCTTGGTCAAAAATCCGTAGGTGTTAGCCTTCGGTATTATTGAAAATGGTCATTCATGGCTATTTTCGACAAAAATGGGGGTTGTGTGGCCATTTATGTTCGACCAGAGGCTCGTACACCTCACCCCACATATGTTTCATTACCATACATCACAATCTTGGATTTCTCGTGGAGACCATTTCTTGGTCAAAAATCCGTACGTGTTAGCCTTCTGTATTATTGAAAATGGTCGTTCATGACTAGTTTCGACAAAAGTGGGGGTTGTGTGGCCATTGATAATCGACCAGAGGCTCGTACACCTCACCCCACAAATGTTTCCTTGCCATAGATCACATTCTTGGATTTCTGGTGGAGACCATTTCATGGTCAAAAATCCGTATGTGTTAGCCTTCGGTATTATTGAAAATCGTCGTTCATGGCTATTTTCGACAAAAATGGGGGTTGTGTGGCCATTGATCATCGACCAGAGGCTCGTACACCTCACCCCACATATGTTTCCTTGCCATAGATCACATTCTTGGATTTCTAGTGGAGACCGTTTTTGGTCAAAAATCCATAGGTGTTAGCCATCGGTATTATTGAAAATGGTCGTTCATGGCTATTTTCGACAAAAATGGGATTTGTGTGGCCATTGATCATCGACCAGAGGCTCACACACCTCACCCCACATATGTTTCCTTGCCATAGATCACATTCTTGGATTTGTGGTGGAGACCATTTCTTTGTCAAAAATTCGTAGGTGTTAGCCTCTAGTATTATTGAAAATGGTCGTTCATTTTTGACCAAGAAATGGTCTCCACCAGAAATCCAAGAATGTGATCTATGGCAAGGAAACATTTGTGGGGTGAGGTGTATGAGCCTCTGGTCGATTAACAATGGCCACACAACCCCCATTTTTGTCGAAAATAGCCATGAACGACTATTTTCAATGACACTGAAGGCTAACACCTACGGATTTTTGACCAAGAACTGGTCTCCACCATAGATCCAAGAATGTGATATATGGCAAGAAAACATATGTGTAGTGAAGTGTATGAGCCTCTGGTTGAAGATAAATGGCCACACAACCCCCATTTTTGTCGAAAATAGCCATGAATGACCATTTTCAATAATACCGAAGGCTAACACCTACGGATTTTTGACCAAGAAATGGTCTCCACCAGAAATCCAAGAATGTGATCTATGGCAAGGAAACATAAGTGGGGTGAGGTGTATGAGCCTCTGGTCGATGATCAATGGCTACAGAACCTCTATTTTGTCGAAAATAGCCATGAACGACCATTTTCAATGACACTGAACGCTAACACCTATGGATTTTTTACCAAGAAATGGTCTCCACCATAAATCCAAGAATGTGATATATGGCAAGGAAACATATGTGTAGTGAGGTGTATGAGCCTCTGGTCGAAGATCAATGGCGAAACAACCCCCATTTTTATCGAAAATAGCCATGAATGACCATTTTCAAAAATACCAAAGGCTAACACATTCGGATTTTTGCCCAAGAAATGGTTTCCACCAGAAATCCAAGAATGTGATCTATGGCATGGAAACATATGTGGGGTGAGTTGTACGAGCCTCTGGTCGATGATCAATGGCCACACAACCCCCATTTTTTCGAAAATAGCCATGAACGACCATTTTCAATAATACCGAAGGCTAACACGTACGAATTTTTGACCAAGAAATGGTCTCCACCAGAAATCCAAGAATGTGATCTATGGCAAGAAACATATGTGGGGTGAGGTGTACGAGCCTCTGGTCGATGATAAATGGCCATACAACCCCCATTTTTTATCAAAATAGCCATGAACGACCATTTTCAATAATACCAGAGGCTAACACCTACAGATTTTTGACCAAGAAATGGTCTCCACCAGAAATCCAAGAATGTGATCTATGGCAAGGAAACATATGTGGGGTGAGGTGTATGAGCCTCTGGTCGATGATCAATGGCCACACAACCCTCATTTTTATCGAAAATAGCCATGAACGGCCATTTACAATAATATCGAAGGCTAACACCTACGGATTTTTGACCAAGAAATGGTCTCCACCAGAGATCCAAGAATTTGATCTATGGCAAGGAAACATATGTGGGGTGAGGTGTACGAGCCTCTGGTCGATGATCAATGGCCACAGAACCCCCATTTTTGTCGAAAATAGCCATGAACGACCATTTTCAATAATACCGAAGGCTAACACCTACGGATTTTTGACCAAGAAATCATCTCCACCAGAAATCCAAGAATATGATCTATGGCAAGGAATTATATGTCGGGTGAGGTGTACGAACCTCTGGTCGATGATCAATGGCCACACAACCCCCATTTTTTGTCGAAAATAGCCATGAACGACCATTTTCAATAATACTGAAGGCTAACACGTACGGATTTTTGACCAAGAAATGGTCTCCACGATAAATCCAAGATTTTGATATATGGCAATAAAACATATGTGGGGTGAGGTGTACGAGCCTCTGGTCGATGATCAATGGCCACACAACCCCCATTTTTGTCGAAAATAGCCATGAACGACCATTTTCAATAATACCGAAGGCTAACACCTACGTATTTTGACCAAGAAATGGTCTCCACCAGAAATCCAAGAATGTGATCTATGGCAAGGAAACATATGTGGGGTGAGGTGTATGAGCCTCTGGTCGATTATCAATGGCCACACAACCCCCATTATTGTCGAAAATAGCCATGAACGACTATTTTCAATGACACTGAAGGCTAACACCTATGGATTTTTGACCAAGAACTGGTCTCCACCATAGATCCAAGAATGTGATCTATGGCAAGAAAACATATGTGTAGTGAGGTGTATGAGCCTCTGGTTGAAGATAAATGGCCACACAACCCCCATTTTTGCTGAAAATAGCCATGAATAACCATTTTCAATAATACCGAAGGCTAACACAATCGGATTTTTGCCCAAGAAATGGTCTCCACCAGAAATCCAAGAATGTGATCTACGGCAAGGAAACATATGTGGGTGAGGTGTATGAGCCTCTGGTCGATGATCAATGGCCACAGAACCTCTATTTTGTCGAAAATAGCCATGAACGACCATTTTCAATAATACCGAAGGCTAACACGTACGGTTTTTTGACCAAGAAATGGTCTCCACCAGAAATCCAAGAATGTGATCTACGACAAGGAAACATATGTGGGTGAGGTGTACGAGCCTCAGGTCGATGATCAATGGCCACACAACCCCCATTTTGTCGAAAATAGCCATGAACGACCACGACCATTTTCAATAATACCGAAGGCTAACACGTACGAATTTTTGACCAAGAAATGGTCTCCACTAGAAATCCAAGAATGTGGTCTATGGCAAGGAAACATATGTGGGGTGAGGTGTACGAGCCTCTGGTTGATGATAAATGGCCACACAACCCCCATTTTTGATGAAAATACCATGAATGACCATTTTCAATAATACCGAAGGCTAACACCTACGGATTTTTGACCAACAAATGGTCTCCACCAGAAATCAAAGAATGTGGTCTATGGCAAGGAAACATATGTGGGGTGAGGTGTATGAGCCTTTGGTCGATGATCAATGGCCACACAACCCCCATTTTTGTCGAAAATAGCTATGAACGACCATTTTCAATAATACCGAAGGCTAACACCTACGGATTTTTGACCAAAAAATGGTCACCACCAGAAATCCAAGAATGTGATCTATGGAAGGAAACATATGTGGGGTGAGGTGTACGAGCCTCTGGTCGATAATCAATGGCCTCACAACCCCCATTTTTGTCGAAAATAGCCATAAATGACCATTTTCAATAATACCGAAGGCTAACACGTACGGATTTTTAACCAAGAAATGGTCTCCACCAGAAATCCAAGAATGTGATCTATGGCAAGTAAACATATGTGGGGTGAGGTGTACGAGCCTCTGGTCGATGATAAATGGCCACACAACCCCCATTTTAGTCGAAAATAGCCATGAACGACCATTTTCAATAATACCGAAGGCTAACACCAACAGATTTTTGACCAATAAATGGTCTCCACCAGAAATCCAAGAATGTGATCTATAGCAAGAAAACATATGTGGGGTGAAGTGTACAAGTCTCTGGTCGATGATCAATGGCCACACAACCCCCATTTTTGTCGAAAATAGCCATGAACGACCATTTTCAATGACACTTAAGGCTAACACCTATGGATTTTTGACAAAGAAATGGTCTCCACTAGAAATCCAAGAATGTGGTCTATGGCAAGGAAACATATGTGGGGTGAGGTGTATGAGCCTTTGGTCGATGATCAATTGCCACACAACCCCCATTTTGTCGAAAATAGCCATGAACGACCATTTTCACTAATACTGAAGGCTAACACCTACGGATTTTTGACCAAGAAATGGTCTCCACCAGAAATCCAAGAATGTGATCTATGGCAAGGAAACTTATGTGGGGTGAGGTGTACGAGCCTCTGGTCGATGATCAATGGCGACACAACCCCCATTTTTGTCGAAAATAGCCATGAATGACCATTCTCAATGAAACTGAAGGCTAACACCTACGAATTTTTGACCAACAAATGGTCTCCACGAGAAATCCAATATTGTGATCTATGGCAAGAAAACATATGTTGGGTGAAGTGTACGAGCCTCTGGTCGATGATCAATGGCCACACAACCCCCATTTTTGTCGAAAATAGCCATGAGCGACCATTTTCAATAATACCGAAGACTAACACGTACGGATTTTTGACCAAGAAATAGTCACCACCAGAAATTCAAGAATGTTATCTATGGCAAGGAAACATATGTGGGGTGAGGTGTATGAGCCTCTGGTCGATGATCAATGGCCACACAACCCCCATTTTTGTCGAAAATAGCCATGAACGACCATTTACAATAATACCGAAGGCTAACACCTACGGATTTTTGACCAAGAAATGGTCTCCACCAGAAATCCAAGAATGTGATCTATGGCAAGGAAACATATGTGGGGTGAGGTGTACGAGCCTCTGATCGATGATCAATGGCCACACAACCCCCATTTTTGTTGAAAATAGCCATGAACGACCATTTTCAATAATTCTGAAGGCTAACACCTACGGATTTTTGACCAAGAAATCGTCTCCACCAGAAATCCAAGAATATGATCTATGGCAAGGAAACATATTTGTGGTGAGGTGTACGAGCCTCTGGTCGATGATCAATGGCCACACAACCCCCATTTTTGTCGAAACAGCCATGAACGACCATTTTCAATAATACCGAAGGCTAACACGTACGGATTTTTGACCAAGAAATGGTCTCCACGAGAAATCCAAGATTGTGATCTATGGCAATGAAACATATGTGGGGTGAGGTGCACGAGCCTCTGGTCGATGATAAATGGCCACACAACCCCCATTTTTGTCAAAAATAGCCATGAACGACTATTTTCAATGACACTGAAGGCTAACACCTATGAATTTTTGACCAAGAACTGGTCTCCACCATAGATCCAAGAATGTGATCTATGGCAGGAAAACATATGTGTAGTGAGGTGTATGAGCCTCTGGTTGAAGATAAATGGCCACACAACCCCCATTTTTGTCGAAAATAGCCATGAATGACCATTTTCAATAATACCGAAGGCTAACACATTCGGTTTTTTGCCCAAGAAATGGTCTCCACCAGAAATCCAAAAATGTGATCTATGTCAAGGAAACATATGTGGGGTGAGGTGTATGAGCCTCTGGTCGATGATCAATGGCCACAGAACCTCTATTTTGTCAAAAATAACCATGAACGACCATTTTCAATAATACCGAAGGCTAACACGTACGGATTTTGGACCAAGAAATGGTCTCCACCAGAAATCCAAGAATGTGATCTATAGCAAGAAAACATATGTGGGGTGAAGTGTACGAGCCTCTGGTCGATGATCAATGGCCACACAACCCCCATTTTTGTCGAAAATAGCCATGAACGACCATTTTCAATGACACTGAAGGCTAACACCTATGGATTTTTGACCAAGAAATGGTCTCCACCAGAAATCCAAGAATGTGGTCTATGGCAAGGAAACATATGTGGGGTGAGGTGTATGAGCCTTTGTTCAATGATCAATTGCCACACAACCCCCATTTTTGTCGAAAATAGCCATGAACGACCATTTTCAATAATACCGAAGGCTAACACCTACGGATTTTTGACCAAGAAATGGTCTCCACCAAAAATCCAAGAATGTGATCTATGGCAAGGAAACTTATGTGGGGTGAGGTGTACGAGCCTCTAGTCGATGATTAATGGCGACACAACCCCCATTTTTGTCGAAAATAGCCATGAATGACCATTTTCAATGACACTGAAGGCTAACACCTACGAATTTTTGACCAACAAATGGTCTCCACGAGAAATCCAAGATTGTGATCTATGGTAAGAAAACATATGTGGGGTGAAGTGTACGAGCCTCTGGTCGATGATCAATGGCCACGCAACCCCCATTTTTGTCGAAAATAGCCATGAACGACCATTTTCAATGACACTGAAGGCTAACACCTATGGATTTTTGACCAAGAAATGTCTCCACCATAAACCCAAGAATGTGATCTATGGCAAGGAAACATATGTGTAGTGAGATGTATGAGCCTCTGGTCGAAGATCAATGGCCACACAACCCCCATTTGTGTCGAAAATAGCCATGAATGACCATTTTCAATAATACCGAAGGCTAACACGTACGGATTTTTGACCAAGAAATGGTCTCCACCAGAAATCCAAGAATGTGATCTATGGCAAGGAAACATATGTGGGGTGAGGTGTATGAGCCTCTGGTCGATGATCAATGGCCACACAACCCCCATTTTTGTCGAAAATAGCCATGAACGACCATTTACAATAATACCGAAGGCTAACACCTACGGATTTTTGACCAAGAAATGGTCTCCACCAGAAATCCAAGAATGTGATCTATGGCAAGGAAACATATGTGGGGTGAGGTGTACGAGCCTCTGGTCGATGATCAATGGCCACACAACCCCCATTTTTGTCGAAAATAGCCATGAACGACCATTTTCAATAATACTGAAGCCTAACACCTACGGATTTTTGACCAAGAAATCGTCTCCACCAGAAATCCAAGAATATGATCTATGGCAAGGAAACATATTTGGGGTGAGGTGTACGAGCCTCTGGTCGATGATCAATGGCCAGACAACCCCCATTTTTGTCGAAAACAGCCATGAACGACCATTTTCAATAATACCGAAGGCTAACACGTACGGATTTTTGACCAAGAAATGGTCTCCACGAGAAATCCAAGATTGTGATCTATGACAATTAAACATATGTGGGGTGAGGTGTACGAGCCTCTGGTCGATGATAAATGGTACACAACCCCCATTTTTTTCGAAAATAGCCATGAACGACCATTTTCAATAACACCGAAGGCTAACACCTACGGATTTTTGACCAAGAAATGGTCTCCACCAGAAATCCAAGAATGTGATCTATAGCAAGGAAACATATGTGGGGTGAGGTGTACGAGCCCCTGGTCGATTATCAATGGCCACACAACCCCCATTTTTGTCGAAAATTGCCATGAACGACTATTTTCAATGACACTGAAGGCTAACACCTATGGATTTTTGACCAAGAAATGGTCTCCACCAGAAATCCAAGAATGTGATCTATGGCAAGGAAACATATGTGGGGTGAGGTGTACGAGCCTCTGGTCGATGATCAATGGCCACACAACCCCCATTTTTGTCGAAAATAGCCATGAACGACCATTTTCAATAATTCCGAAGGCTAACACCTACGGATTTTTGACCAAGAAATCGTCTCCACCAGAAATCCAAGAATATGATCTATGGCAAGGAAACATATTTGGGGTGAGGTGTACGAGCCTCTGGTCGATGATCAATGGCCACACAACCCCCATTTTTGTCGAAAACAGCCATGAACGACCATTTTCAATAATACCGAAGGCTAACACGTACGGATTTTTGACCAAGAAATGGTCTCCACGAGAAATCCAGGATTGTGATCTATGGAAATTAAACATATGTGGGGTGAGGTGTACGAGCCTCTGGTCGATGATAAATGGTACAAAACCCCCATTTTTTCGAAAATAGCCATGAACGACCATTTTCAATAATACCGAAGGCTAACACCTACGGATTTTTGACCAAGAAATGGTCTCCACCAGAAACCCAAGAATGTGATCTATGGCAAGGAAACATATGTGGGGTGAGGTGTATGAGCCCCTGGTCGATTATCAATGGCCACACAACCCCCATTTTTGTCGAAAATTGCCATGAACGACTATTTTCAATGACACTGAAGGCTAACACCTATGGATTTTTGACCAAGAACTGGTCTCCACCATAGATCCAAGAATGTGATCTATGGCAAGAAAACATATGTGTAGTGAGGTGTATGAGCCTCTGGTTGAAGATAAATGGCCACACAACCCCATTTTTGTCGAAAATAGCCATGAATGACCATTTTCAATAATACCGAAGGCTAACACCTACGGATTTTTGACCAAGAAATGGTCTCCACCAGAAATCCAAGAATGTGATATATGACAAGGAAACTTATGTGGGGTGAGGTGTACGATCCTCTGGTCGATGATCAATGGCGACACAACCCCCATCTTTGTCGAAAATAGCCATGAATGACCATTTTCAATGACACTGTAGGCTAACACCTACGAATTTTTGACCAACAAATGGAATCCATGAGAAATCCAAGATTCTGATCTATGGCAACAAATGGAATCCATGAGAAACATATGTGGGGTGAAGTGTACGAGCCTCTGGTCGATGATCAATGGCCACACAACCCCCATTTTTGTCAAAAATAGCCATGAACGACCATTTTCAATGACACTGAAGGCTAACACCTATGTATTTTTTACCAAGAAATGGTCTCCACCATAAATCCAAGAATGTGATCTATGGCAAGGAAACATATGTGTAGTGAGGTGTATGGGCCTCTGGTCGAAGAGCAATGGCCACACAACCCCCATTTGTGTCGAAAATAGCCATGAATGACCATTTTCAATAATACCGAAGGCTAACACGTACGGATTTTTGACCAAGAAATGGTCTCCACCAGAAATCCAAGAATGTGATCTATGGCAAGGAAACATATGTGGGGTGAATTGTATGAGCCTCCGGTCGATGATAAATGGCCACACAACCCCCATTTTAGTCAAAAATAGCCATGAACGACCATTTTCAATAATACAGAAGGCTAACACCAACAAATTTTTGACCAAGAAATGGTCTCCTCTAGAACTCCAAGAATGTGATCTATGTCAAGAAAACATATGTGGGGTGAAGTGTACGAGCCTTTGGTCGATGATCAATGGCCACACAACCCCCATTTTTGTCGAAAATAGCCATGAACGACCATTTTCAATGACACTGAAGGCTAACACCTATGGATTTTTGACCAAGAAATCGTCTCCACCAGAAATCCAAGAATATGATCTATGGCAAGGAAACATATTTGGGGTGAGGTGTACGAGCCTCTGGTCGATGATCAATGGCCACACAACCCCCATTTTTGTCGAAAACAGCCATGAACGACCATTTTCAATAATACCGAAGGCTAACACGTACGGATTTTTGACCAAGAAATGGTCTCCACGAGAAATCCAAGATTTTGATCTATGGCAATTATACATATGTGGGGTGAGGTGTACGAGCCTCTGGTCGATGATAAATGGTACACAACCCCCATTTTTTTCGAAAATAGCCATGAACGACCATTTTCAATAATACCGAAGGCTAACACCTACGGATTTTTGACCAAGAAATGGTCTCCACCAGAAATCCAAGAATGTGATCTATGGCAAGGAAACATATGTGGGGTGAGGTGTACGATCCCCTGGTCGATTATCAATGGCCACACAACCCCCATTTTTGTCGAAAATTGCCATGAACGACTATTTTCAATGACACTGAAGGCTAACACCTATGGATTTTTGACCAAGAAATGGTCTCCGCCAGAAATTCAAGAATGTGATCTATGGCAAGGAAACATATGTGGGGTGAGGTGTACGAGCCTCTGGTCGATGATCAATGGCCACACAACCTCCATTTTTGTCGAAAATAGCCATGAACGACCATTTTCAATAATTCTGAAGGCTAACACATATGGATTTTTGACCAAGAAATTGTCTCCACCAGAAATCCAAGAATATGATCTATGGCAAGGAAACATATTTGGGGTGAGGTGTACGAGCCTCTGGTCGATGATCAATGGCCACACAACCCCCATTTTTGTCGAAAACAACCATGAACGACCATTTTCAATAATACCGAAGGCTAACATGTACGGATTTTTGACCAAGAAATGGTCTCCACGACAAATCCAGGATTGTGATCTATGGCAATTAAACATATGTGGGGTGAGGTGTACGAGCCTCTGGTCGATGATAAATGGTACACAACCCCCATTTTTTTCGAAAATAGCCATGAACGACCATTTTCAATAATACCGAAGGCTAACACCTACGGATTTTTGACCAAGAAATGGTCTCCACCAGAAATCCAAGAATGTGATCTATGGCAAGGAAACATATGTGGGGTGAGGTGTACGAGCCCCAGGTCGATTATCAATGGCCACACAACCCCCATTTTTGTCGAAAATTGCCATGAACGACTATTTTCAATGACACTGAAGGCTAACACCTATGGATTTTTGACCAAGAAATGGTCTCCACCAGAAATCCAAGAATGTGATCTATGGCAAAGAAACATATGTGGGGTGAGGTGTACGAGCCTCTGGTCGATGATCAATGGCTACACAACGCCCATTTTTGTCGAAAATAGCCATGAACGACCATTTTCAATAATTCCGAAGGCTAACACCTACGGATTTTTGACCAAGAAATCGTCTCCACCAGAGATCCAAGAATATGATCTATGGCAAGGAAACATATTTTGGGTGAGGTGTACGAGCCTCTGGTCGATGATCAATGGCCACACAACCCCCATTTTTGTCGAAAACAGCCATGAACGACCATTTTCAATAATACCGAAGGCTAACACGTACGGATTTTTGACCAAGAAATGGTCTCCACGAGAAATCCAAGATTGTGATCTATGGCAATTAAACATATGTGGGGTGAGGTGTACGAGCCTCTGGTCGATGATAAATGGTACACAACCCCCATTTTTTTCGAAAATAGCCATGAACGACCATTTTCAATAATACCGAAGGCTAACACCTACGGATTTTTGACCAAGAAATGGTCTCCACCAGAAATCCAAGAATGTGATCTATGGCAAAGAAACATATGTGGGGTGAGGTGTACGAGCCCCTGGTCGATTATCAATGGCCACACAACCCCCATTTTTGTCGAAAATTGCCATGAACGACTATTTTCAATGACACTGAAGGCTAACACCTATGGATTTTTGACCAAAAACTGGTCCCCACCATAGATCCAAGAATGTGATCTATGGCAAGAAAACATATGTGTAGTGAGGTGTATGAGCCTCTGGTTGAAGATAAATGGCCACACAACCCCCATTTTTGTCGAAAATAGCCATGAATGACCATTTTCAATAATACCGAAGGCTAACACCTACGGATTTTTGACCAAGAAATGGTCTCCACCAGAAATCCAAGAATGTGATATATGACAAGTAAACTTATGTGGGGTGAGGTGTACGATCCTCTGGTCGATGATCAATGGCGACACAACCCCCATCTTTGTCGAAAATAGCCATGAATGACCATTTTCAATGACACTATAGGCTAACACCTACGAATTTTTGACCAACAAATGGAATCCATGAGAAATCCAAGATTCTGATCTATGGCAAGAAAACATATGTGGGGTGAAGTGTACGAGCCTCTGGTCGATGATCAATGGCCACACAACCCCCATTTTTGTTGAAAATGGCCATGAACGACCATTTTCAATGACACTGAAGGCTAACACCTATGGATTTTTTACCAAGAATTGGTCTCCACCATAAATCCAAGAATGTGATCTATGGCAAGGAAACATATGTGTAGTGAGGTGTATGAGCCTCTGGTCGAAGAGCAATGGCCACACAACCCCCATTTGTGTCGAAAATAGCCATGAATGACCATTTTCAATAATACCGAAGGCTAACACGTACGGATTTTTGACCAAGAAATGGTCTCCACCAGAAATCCAAGAATGTGATCTATGGCAAGGAAACATATGTGGGGTGAATTGTATGAGCCTCCGGTCGATGATAAATGGCCACACAACCCCCATTTTAGTCAAAAATAGCCATGAACGACCATTTTCAATAATACCGAAGGCTAACACCAACAAATTTTTGACCAAGAAATGGTCTCCTCTAGAACTCCAAGAATGTGATCTATGTCAAGAAAACATATGTGGGGTGAAGTGTACGAGCCTTTGGTCGATGATCAATGGCCACACAACCCCCATTTTTGTCGAAAATAGCCATGAACGACCATTTTCAATGACACTGAAGGCTAACACCTATGGATTTTTGACCAAGAAATCGTCTCCACCAGAAATCCAAGAATATGATCTATGGCAGGGAAACATATTTGGGGTGAGGTGTACGAGCCTCTGGTCGATGATCAATGGCCACACAACCCCCATTTTTGTCGAAAACAGCCATGAACGACCATTTTCAATAATACCGAAGGCTAACACGTACGGATTTTTGACCAAGAAATGGTCTCCACGAGAAATCCAAGATTGTGATCTATGGCAATTAAACATATGTGGGGTGAGGTGTACGAGCCTCTGGTCGATGATAAATGGTACACAACCCCCATTTTTTCGAAAATAGCCATGAACGACCATTTTCAATAATACCGAAGGCTAACACCTACGGATTTTTGACCAAGAAATGGTCTCCACCAGAAATCCAAGAATGTGATCTATGGCAAGGAAACATATGTGGGGTGAGGTGTACGATCCCCTGGTCGATTATCAATGGCCACACAACCCCCATTTTTGTCGAAAATTGCCATGAACGACTATTTTCAATGACACTGAAGGCTAACACCTAGGGATTTTTGACCAAGAAATGGTATCCACCAGAAATTCAAGAATGTGATCTATGGCAAGGAAACATATGTGGGGTGAGGTGTACGAGCCTCTGGTCGATGATCAATGGCCACACAACCTCCATTTTTGTCGAAAATAGCCTTGAACGACCATTTTCAATAATTCTGAAGGCTAACACCTATGGATTTTTGACCAAGAAATCGTCTCCACCAGAAATCCAAGAATATGATCTATGGCAAGGAAACATATTTGGGGTGAGGTGTACGAGCCTCTGGTCGATGATCAATGGCCACACAACCCCCATTTTTGTCGAAAACAACCATGAACGACCATTTTCAATAATACCGAAGGCTAACACGTACGGATTTTTGACCAAGAAATGGTCTCCACGAGAAATCCAAGATTGTGATCTATGACAATTAAACATATGTGGGGTGAGGTGTACGAGCCTCTGGTCGATGATAAATGGTACACAACCCCCATTTTTTCGAAAATAGCCATGAACGACCATTTTCAATAATACCGAAGGCTAACACCTACGGCTTTCTGACCAAGAAATGGTCTCCACCAGAAATCCAAGAATGTGATCTATGGCAAGGAAACATATGTGGGGTGAGGTGTACGAGCCCCAGGTCGATTATCAATGGCCACACAACCCCCATTTTTGTCGAAAATTGCCATGAACGACTATTTTCAATGACACTGAAGGCTAACACCTATGGATTTTTGACCAAGAAATGGTCTCCACCAGAAATCCAAAATGTGATCTATGGCAAAGAAACATATGTGGGGTGAGGTGTACGAGCCTCTGGTCGATGATCAATGGCCACACAACGCCCATTTTTGTCGAAAATAGCCATGAACGAACATTTTCAATAATTCCGAAGGCTAACACCTACGGATTTTTGACCAAGAAATCGTCACCACCAGAAATCCAAGAATATGATCTATGGCAAGGAAACATATTTTGGGTGAGGTGTACGAGCCTCTGGTCGATGATCAATGGCCACGCAACCCCCATTTTTGTCGAAAACAGCCATGAACGACCATTTTCAATAATACCGAAGGCTAACACGTACGGATTTTTGACCAAGAAATGGTCTCCACGAGAAATCCAAGATTGTGATCTATGGCAATTAAACATATGTGGGGTGAGGTGTACGAGCCTCTGGTCGATGATAAATGGTACACAACCCCCATTTTTTTCGAAAATAGCCATAAACGACCATTTTCAATAATACCGAAGGCTAACACCTACGGATTTTTGACCAAGAAATGGTCTCCACCAGAAATCCAAGAATGTGATCTATGGCAAGGAAACATATGTGGGGTGAGGTGTACGAGCCCCTGATCGATTATCAATGGCCACACAACCCCCCGTTTTTGTCGAAAATTGCCATGAACGACTATTTTCAATGACACTGAAGGCTAACACCTATGGATTTTTGACCAAGAACTTGTCCCCACCATAGATCCAAGAATGTGATCTATGGCAAGAAAACATATGTGTAGTGAGGTGTATGAGCCTCTGGTTGAAGATAAATGGCCACACAACCCCCATTTTTGTCTAAAATAGCCATGAATGACCATTTTCAATAATACCGAAGGCTAACACCTACGGATTTTTGACCAAGAAATGGTCTCCACCAGAAATCCAAGAATGTGATATATGACAAGGAAACTTATGTGGGGTGAGGTGTACGATCCTCTGGTCGATGATCAATGGCGACACAACCCCCATCTTTGTCGAAAATAGCCATGAATGACCATTTTCAATGACACTGTAGGCTAACACCTATGAATTTTTGACCAACAAATGGAATCCATGAGAAATCCAAGATTCTGATCTATGGCAAGAAAACATATGTGGGGTGAAGTGTACGAGCCTCTGGTCGATGATCAATGGCCACACAACCCCCATTTTTGTCGAAAATAGCCATGAACGACCATTTTCAATGACACTGAAGGCTAACACCTATGGATTTTTTACCAAGAAATGGTCTCCACCATAAATCCAAGAATGTGATCTATGGCAAGGAAACATATGTGTAGTGAGGTGTATGAGCCTCTGGTCGAAGAGCAATGGCCACACAACCCCCATTTGTGTCGAAAATAGCCATGAATGACCATTTTCAATAATACCGAAGGCTAACACGTACGGATTTTTGACCAAGAAATGGTCTCCACCAGAAATCCAAGAATGTGATCTATGGCAAGGAAACATATGTGGGGTGAATTGTATGAGCCTCCTGTCGATGATAAATGGCCACACAACCCCCATTTTAGTCAAAAATAGCCATGAACGACCATTTTCAATAATACCGAAGGCTAACACCAACAAATTTTTGACCAAGAAATGGTCTCCTCTAGAACTCCAAGAATGTGATCTATGTCAAGAAAACATATGTGGGGTGAAGTGTACGAGCCTTTGGTCGATGATCAATGGCCACACAACCCCCATTTTTGTCGAAAATAGCCATGAACGACCATTTTCAATGACACTGAAGGCTAACACCTATGGATTTTTGACCAAGAAATCGTCTCCACCAGAAATCCAAGAATATGATCTATGGAAAGGAAACATATTTGGGGTGAGGTGTACGAGCCTCTGGTCGATGATCAATGGCCACACAACCCCCATTTTTGTCGAAAACAGCCATGAACGACCATTTTCAATAATACCGAAGGCTAACACGTACGGATTTTTGACCAAGAAATGGTCTCCATGAGAAATCCAAGATTGTGATCTATGGCAATTAAACATATGTGGGGTGAGGTGTACGAGCCTCTGGTCGATGATAAATGGTACACAACCCCCATTTTTTCGAAAATAGCCATGAACGACCATTTTCAATAATACCGAAGGCTAACACCTACGGATTTTTGACCAAGAAATGGTCTCCACCAGAAATCCAAGAATGTGATCTATGGCAAGGAAACATATGTGGGGTGAGGTGTACGATCCCCTGGTCGATTATCAATGGCCACACAACCCCCATTTTTGTCGAAAATTGCCATGAACGACTATTTTCAATGACACTGAAGGCTAACACCTATGGATTTTTGACCAAGAAATGGTCTCCACCAGAAATTCAAGAATGTGATCTATGGCAAGGAAACATATGTGGGGTGAGGTGTATGAGCCTCTGGTCGATGATCAATGGCCACACAACCTCCATATTTGTCGAAAATAGCCATGAACGACCATTTTCAATAATTCTGAAGGCTAACACCTATGGATTTTTGACCAAGAAATCGTCTCCACCAGAAATCCAAGAATATGATCTATGGCAAGGAAACATATTTGGGGTGAGGTGTACGAGCCTCAGGTCGATGATCAATGGCCACACAACCCCCATTTTTGTCGAAAACAACCATGAACGACCATTTTCAATAATACCGAAGGCTAACACGTACGGATTTTTGACCAAGAAATGGTCTCCACGAGAAATCCAAGATTGTGATCTATGGCAATTAAACATATGTGGGGTGAGGTGTACGAGCCTCTGGTCGATGATAAATGGTACACAACCCCCATTTTTTCGAAAATAGCCATGAACGACCATTTTCAATAATACCGAAGGCTAACACCTACGGATTTCTGACCAAGAAATGGTCTCCACCAGAAATCCAAGAATGTGATCTATGGCAAAGAAACATATGTGGGGTGAGGTGTACGAGCCTCTGGTCGATGATCAATGGCCACACAACGCCCATTTTTGTCGAAAATAGCCATGAACGACCATTTTCAATAATTCCGAAGGCTAACACCTACGGATTTTTGACCAAGAAATCGTCTCCACCAGAAATCCAAGAATATGATCTATGGCAAGGAAACATATTTTGGGTGAGGTGTACGAGCCTCTGGTCGATGATCAATGGCCACACAACCCCCATTTTTGTCGAAAACAGCCATGAACGACCATTTTCAATAATACCGAAGGCTAACACGTACGGATTTTTGACCAAGAAATGGTCTCCACGAGAAATCCATGATTGTGATCTATGGCAATTAAACATATGTGGGGTGAGGTGTACGAGCCTCTGGTCGATGATAAATGGTACACAACCCCCATTTTTTCGAAAATAGCCATGAACGACCATTTTCAATAATACCGAAGGCTAACACCTACGGATTTTTGACCAAGAAATGGTCTCCACCAGAACTCGAAGAATGTGATCTATGGCAAGGAAACATATGTGGGGTCAGGTGTACGAGCCCCTGGTCGATTATCAATGGCCACACACAACCCCCATTTTTGTCGAAAATTGCCATGAACGACTATTTTCAATGACACTGAAGGCTAACACCTATGGATTTTTGACCAAGAACTGGTCCCCACCATAGATCCAAGAATGTGATCTATGGCAAGAAAACATATGTGTAGTGAGGTGTATGAGCCTCTGGTTGAAGATAAATGGCCACACAACCCCCATTTTTGTCGAAAATAGCCATGAATGACCATTTTCAATAATACTGAAGGCTAACACCTACGGATTTTTGACCAAGAAATGGTCTCCACCAGAAATCCAAGAATGTGATATATGGCTAGGAAACTTATGTGGGGTGAGGTGTACGATTCTCTCGTCGATGATAAATGGCGACACAACCCCCATCTTTGTCGAAAATAGCCATGAATGACCATTTTCAATGACACTGAAGGCTAACACCTACAAATTTTTGACCAACAAATGGAATCCACGAGAAATCCAAGATTCTGATCTATGGCAAGAAAACATATGTGGGGTGAAGTGTACGAGCCTCTGGTCGATGATCAATGGCCACACAACCCCCATTTTTGTCGAAAATAGCCATGAACGACCATTTTCAATGACACTGAAGGCTAACACCTATGGATTTTTGACCAAGAAATGGTCTCCACCATAAATCCAAGAATGTGATCTATGGCAAGGAAACATATGTGTAGTGAGGTGTATGAGCCTCTGGTCGAAGATCAATGGCCACACAACCCCCATTTGTGTCGAAAATAGCCATGAATGACCATTTTCAATAATACCGAAGGCCAACACATACGGATTTTTGACCAAGAAATGGTCTCCACCAGAAATCCAAGAATGTGATCTATGGCAAGGAAACATATGTGGGGTGAATTGTACGAGCCTCCGGTCGATGATAAATGGCCACACAACCCCCATTTTAGTCAAAAATAGCCATGAACGACCATTTTCAATAATACCGAAGGCTAACACCAACAAATTTTTGACCAAGAAATGGTCTCCTCTAGAACTCCAAGAATGTGATCTATGTCAAGAAAACATATGTGGGGTGAAGTGTACGAGCCTCTGGTCGATGATCAATGGCCACACAACCCCCATTTTTGTCGAAAATAGCCACGCACGACCATTTTCAATGACACTGAAGGCTAACACCTATGGATTTTTGACCAAGAAATCGTCTCCACCAGAAATCCAAGAATATGATCTATGGCAAGGAAACATATTTGGGGTGAGGTGTATGAGCCTCTGGTCGATGATCAATGGCCACACAACCCCCATTTTTGTCGAAAACAGCCATGATCGACCATTTTCAATAATACCGAAGGCTAACACGTACGGATTTTTGACCAAGAAATGGTCTCCACGAGAAATCCAAGATTGTGATCTATGGCAATTTAACATATGTGGGGTGAGGTGTACGAGCCTCTGGTCGATGATAAATGGTACACAACCCCCATTTTTTTCGAAAATAGCCATGAACGACCATTTTCAATAATACCGAAGGCTAACACCTACGGATTTTTGACCAAGAAATGGTCTCCACCAGAAATCCAAGAATGTGATCTATGGCAAGGAAACATATGTGGGGTGAGGTGTACGAGCCCCTGGTCGATTATCAATGGCCACACAACCCCCATTTTTGTCGAAAATTGCCATGAACTACTATTTTCAATGACACTGAAGGCTAACACCTATGGATTTTTGACCAAGAAATGGTCTCCACCAGAAATCCAAGAATGTGATCTATGGCAAGGAAACATATGTGGGGTGAGGTGTACGAGCCTCTAGTCGATGATCAATGGCCACACAACCCCCATTTTTCTCGAAAATAGCCATGAACGACCATTTTCAATAATTCTGAAGGCTAACACCTACGGATTTTTGACCAAGAAATCGTCTCCACCAGAAATCCAAGAATATGATCTATGGCAAGGAAACATATTTGGGGTGAGGTGTACGAGCCTCTGGTCGATGATCAATGGCCACACAACCCCCATTTTTGTCGAAAACAGCCATGAACGACCATTTTCAATAATACCGAAGGCTAACACGTACGGATTTTTGACCAAGAAATGGTCTCCACGAGAAATCCAAGATTGTGATCTATGGCAATTAAACATATGTGGGGTGAGGTGTACGAGCCTCTGGTCGATGATAAATGGTACACAACCCCCATTTTTTTCGAAAATAGCCATGAACGACCATTTTCAATAATACCGAAGGCTAACACCTACGGATTTTTGACCAAGAAATGGTCTCCACCAGAAATCCAAGAATGTGATCTATGGCAAGGAAACATATGTGGGGTGAGGTGTACGAGCCCCTGGTCGATTATCAATGGCCACACAACACCCATTTTTGTCGAAAATTGCCATGAACGACTATTTTCAATGACACTGAAGGCTAACACCTATGGATTTTTGACCAAGAAATGGTCTCCACCAGAAATACAAGAATTTGATCTGTGGCAAGGAAACATATGTGGGGTGAGGTGTACGAGCCTCTAGTCGATGATCAATGGCCACACAACCCCCATTTTTCTCGAAAATAGCCATGAACGACCATTTTCAATAATTCTGAAGGCTAACACCTACGGATTTTTGACCAAGAAATCGTCTCCACCACAAATCCAAGAATATGATCTATGGCAAGGAAACATATTTGGGGTGAGGTGTACGAGCCTCTGGTCGATGATCAATGGCCACACAACCCCCATTTTTGTCGAAAACAACCATGAACGACCATTTTCAATAATACCGAAGGCTAACACGTACGGAATTTTGACCAAGAAATGGTCTCTACGAGAAATCCAAGATTGTGATCTATGGCAATTAAACATATGTGGGGTGAGGTGTACGAGCCTCTATTCGATGATAAATGGTACACAACCCCCATTTTTTTCGAAAATAGCCATGAACGACCATTTTAAATAATACCGAAGGCTAACACCTACGGATTTTTGACCAAGAAATGGTCTCCACCAGAAATCCAAGAATGTGATCTATGGCAAGGAAACATATGTGGGGTGAGGTGTACGAGCCCCTGGTCGATTATCAATGGCCACACAACCCCCATTTTTGTCGAAAATTGCCATGAACGACTATTTTCAATGACACTGAAGGCTAACACCTATGGATTTTTGACCAAGAAATGGTCTCCACCAGAAATCCAAGAATGTGATCTATGGCAAGGAAACATATGTGGGGTGAGGTGAACGAGCCTCTGGTCGATGATCAATGGCCACACAACGCCCATTTTTGTCGAAAATAGCCATGAACGACCATTTTCAATAATTCCGAAGGCTAACACCTACGGATTTTTGACCAAGAAATCGTCTCCACCAGAAATCCAAGAATATGATCTATGGCAAGAAAACATATTTGGGGTGAGGTGTACGAGCCTCTGGTCGATGATCAATGGCCACACAACCCCCATTTTTGTCGAAAACAGCCATGAACGACCATTTTCAATAATACCGAAGGCTAACACGTACGGATTTTTGACCAAGAAATGGTCTCCACGAGAAATCCAAGATTCTTATCTATGGCAATTAAACATATGTGGGGTGAGGTGTACGAGCCTCTGGTCGATGATAAATGGCACACAACCCCCATTTTTTTCGAAAATAGCCATGAACGACCATTTTCAATAATACCAAAGGCTAACACCTACGGATTTTTGACCAAGAAATGGTCTCCACCAGAAATCCAAGAATGTGATCTATGGCAAGGAAACATATGTGGGGTGAGGTGTACGAGCCCCTGGTCGATTATCAATGGCCACACAACCCCCATTTTTGTTGAAAATTGCCATGAATGACTATTTTCAATGACACTGAAGGCTAACACCTATGGATTTTTGACCAAGAACTGGTCTCCACCATAGATCCAAGAATGTGATCTATGGCAAGAAAACATATGTGTAGTGAGGTGTATGAGCCTCTGGTTGAAGATAAATGGCCACACAACCCCCATTTTTGTCGAAAATAGCCATGAATGACCATTTTCAATAATACCGAAGGCTAACACCTACGGATTTTTGACCAAGAAATGGTCTCCACCAGAAATCCAAGAATGTGATATATGGCAAGGAAACTTATGTGGGGTGAGGTGTACGATTCTCTGGTCGATGATCAATGGCCACACAACCCCCTTTTTGTCGAAAATAGCCATGAATGACCATTTTCAATGACACTGAAGGCTAACACCTACGAATTTTTGACCAACAAATGGAATCCACGAAGTATCCAAGATTCTGATCTATGGCAAGAAAACATATGTGGGGTGAAGTGTACGAGCCTCTGGTCGATGATCAATGGCCACACAACCCCCATTTTTGTCGAAAATAGCCATGAACGACCATTTTCAATGACACTGAAGGCTAACAACTATGGATTTTTGACCAAGAAATGGTCTCCACCATAAATCCAAGAATGTGATCTATGGCAAGGAAACATATGTGTAGTGAGGTGTATGAGCCTCTGGTCGAAGATCAATGGCCACACAACCCCCATTTGTGTCGAAAATAGCCATGAATGACCATTTTCAATAATACCGAAGGCTAACACGTACGAAGTTTTGACCAAGAAATGGTCTCCACCAGAAATCCAAGAATGTGATCTATGGCAAGGAAACATATGTGGGGTGAGGTGTACGAGCCTCTGGTCGATGATCAATGGCCACACAACCCCCATTTTGCCAAAAATAGCCATGAACGACCATTTTCAATAATACCGAAGGCTAACACATACGAGTTTTTGACCAAGAAATGGTCTCCACTAGAAATCCAAGAATGTGATCTATGGCAAGGAAACATATGTGGGGTGAGGTTTATGAGCCTCTAGTCGATGATAAATGGCCACACAACCCCCATTTTTTATGAAAATAGCCATGAGCGACCATTTTCAATAATTCTAGAGGCTAACACCTACGAATCTTTGACCAAAAAATGGTCTCCACCAGAAATCCAAGAATGTGATCTATGGCAAGGAAACATATGTGGGGTCAGGTGTATGAGCCTCTGGTCGATGATCAATGGCCACACAACCCCCATTTTTGTCGAAAATAGCCATGAATGACCATTTTCAATAATACCGAAGGCTAACACCTACGGATTTTTGACCAAGAAATGGTCTCCACCAGAAATCCAAGAATGTGACCTACGACAAGGAAACATATGTGGGGTGAGGTGTATGAGCCTCTGGTCGACGATCAATGGCCACACAACCCTAATTTTTGTCGAAAATAGCCATGAACGACCATTTTCAATGACACTGAAGGCTAACACCTATGGATTTTTGACCAAGAAATCGTCTCCACCAGAAATCCAAGAATATGATCTATGGCAAGGAAACATATTTGGGGTGAGGTGTATGAGCCTCTGGTCGATGATCAATGGCCACACAACCCCCATTTTTGTCGAAAACAGCCATGAACGACCATTTTCAATAATACCGAAGGCTAACACGTACGGATTTTTGACCAAGAAATGGTCTCCACGAGAAATCCAAGATTGTGATCTATGGCAATTTAACATATGTGGGGTGAGGTGTACGAGCCTCTGGTCGATGATAAATGGTACACAACCCCCATTTTTTTCGAAAATAGCCATGAACGACCATTTTCAATAATACCGAAGGCTAACACCTACGGATTTTTGACCAAGAAATGGTCTCCACCAAAAATCCAAGAATGTGATCTATGGCAAGGAAACATATGTGGGGTGAGGTGTACGAGCCCCTGGTCGATTATCAATGGCCACACAACCCCCATTTTTGTCGAAAATTGCCATGAACGACTATTTTCAATGACACTGAAGGCTAACACCTATGGATTTTTGACCAAGAAATGGTCTCCACCAGAAATCCAAGAATGTGATCTATGGCAAGGAAACATATGTGGGGTGAGGTGTACGAGCCTCTAGTCGATGATCAATGGCCACACAACCCCCATTTTTCTCGAAAATAGCCATGAACGACCATTTTCAATAATTCTGAAGGCTAACACCTACGGATTTTTGACCAAGAAATCGTCTCCACCAGAAATCCAAGAATATGATCTATGGCAAGGAAACATATTTGGGGTGAGGTGTACGAGCCTCTGGTCGATGATCAATGGCCACACAACCCCCATTTTTGTCGAAAACAGCCATGAACGACCATTTTCAATAATACCGAAGGCTAACACGTACGGATTTTTGACCAAGAAATGGTCTCCACGAGAAATCCAAGATTGTGATCTATGGCAATTAAACATATGTGGGGTGAGGTGTACGAGCCTCTGGTCGATGATAAATGGTACACAACCCCCATTTTTTTCGAAAATAGCCATGAACGACCATTTTCAATAATACCGAAGGCTAACACCTACGGATTTTTGACCAAGAAATGGTCTCCACCAGAAATCCAAGAATGTGATCTATGGCAAGGAAACATATGTGGGGTGAGGTGTACGAGCCTCTGGTCGATTATCAATGGCCACACAACCCCCATTTTTGTCGAAAATAGCCATGAATGACCATTTTCAATAATACCGAAGGCTAACACCTACGGATTTTTGACCAAGAAATGGTCTCCACCAGAAATCCAAGAATGTGACCTACGACAAGGAAACATATGTGGGGTGAGGTGTATGAGCCTCTGGTTGACGATCAATGGCCACACAACCCTATTTTTTGTCGAAAATAGCCATGAACAACCATTTTCAATGACACTGAAGGCTAACACCTATGGATTTTTGACCAAGAAATGGTCTCCACCATAAATCCAAGAATGTGATCTATGGTGAGGAAACATATGTGTAGTGAGGTGTATGAGCCTCTGGTCGAAGATCAATGGCCACACAACCCCCATTTTTGTCGAAAACAGCCATGAATGACCATTTTCAACAATACCAAAGGCTAACACATTCGGATTTTTGCCCAAGAAATGGTCTCCACCAGAAATCCAAGAATGTGATCTATGGCAAGGAAACATATGTGGGGTGAGGTGTACGAGCCTCTGGTCGATGATCAACGGCCACACAACCCCCATTTTGCCGAAAATAGCCATGAACGACCATTTTCAATAATATCGAAGGATAACACGTACGAGTTTTTGACCAAGAAATGGTCTCCACCAGAAATCCAAGAATGTGATCTATGGCAAGGAAACATATGTGGGGTGAGGTTTATGAGCCTCTAGTCGATGATAAATGGCCACACAACCCCCATTTTTTATGAAAATAGCCATGAGCGACCATTTTCAATAATACTAGAGGCTAACACCTACGGATTTTTGACCAAGAAATGGTCTCCACCAGAAATCCAAGAATTTGATCTATGGCAAGGAAACATATGTGGGGTGAGGTGTATGAGCCTCTAGTCGATGATCAATGGCCACACAACCTCCATTTTTGTCGAAAATAGCCATGAACGACCATTTTCAATAATACCGAAGGCTAACACCTACGGATTTTTGACCAAGAAATGGTCTCCACCAGAAATCCAAGAATGTGATCTACGGCAAGGAAACATATGTGGGGTGAGGTGTATGAGCCTCTGGTCGACGATCAATGGCCACACAACCCTATTTTTTGTCGAAAATAGCCATGAACGACCATTTTCAATGACACTGAAGGCTAACACCTACGGATTTTTGACCAAGAAATGGTCTCCACCATAAATCCAAGAATGTGATCTATGGCAAGGAAACATATGTGTAGTGAGGTGTATGAGCCTCTGGTCCAATATCAATGACCATTTTCAATAGTTCCGAAGGCTAACACATTCGGATTTTTGACCAAGAAATGGTCTCCACCAGAAATCAAAGAATGTGATCTATGGCAAGGAAACATATGTGGGGAGAGGTGTACGAGCCTTTGGTCAATGATCAATGGCCACACAACCCCCATTTTTGTCGAAAATAGCCATGAATGACCATTTTCACTAATACCGAAGGCTAACACGTACGGATTTTTGACCAAGAAATGGTCTCCACCAGATATCCAAGAACGTGATCTATGGTAAGGAAACATATGTTGGTTGAGGTGTATGAGCCTCTGGTCGATGATAAATGGCCACACAACCCCCATTT
The DNA here is from genome assembly GCA_029449295.1 of Zea luxurians. Lineage (NCBI taxonomy): Eukaryota > Viridiplantae > Streptophyta > Magnoliopsida > Poales > Poaceae > Zea > Zea luxurians. The sequence goes on from JAOPSE010001111.1 coordinate 135,881, forward strand.
CAGTCGAAAATAGCCATGAACGACCATTTTCAATAATACAGAAGGCTAACACCAACAGATTTTTGACCAAGAAATGGTCTCCACCAGAAATCCAAGAATGTGATCTATGGCAAGAAAACATATGTGGGGTGAAGTGTACGAGCCTCTGGTCGATGATCAATGGCCACACAACCCCCATTTTTGTCGAAAATAGCCATGAACGATAATTTTCAATGACACTGAAGGCTAACACCTATGGATTTGTGACCAAGAAATGGTCTCCACCATAAATCCAAGAATTTGATCTATGGCAAGGAAACATATGTGTAGTGAGGTGTATGAGCCTCTGGTCGAAGATCAATGGCCACACAACCCCCATTTTTGTCGAAAATAGCCATGAATGACCATTTTCAAAAATACCGAAGGCTAACACATTCGGATTTTTGCCCAAGAAATGGTCTCCACCAGAAATCGAAGAATGTGATCTATGGCAAGGAAACATATGTGGGGTGAGGTGTACGAGCTTCTGGTCAATGATCAATGGCCACACAACCCCCATTTTGTCGAAAATAGCCATGAATGACCATTTTCAATAATACCGAAGGCTAACACGTACGAATTTTTGACCAAGAAATGGTCTCCACCAGAAATCCAAGAATGTGATCTATGGCAAGAATACATATGTGGGGTGAGGTGTACGAGCCTCTGGTCGATGATAAATGGCCACACAACCCCCATTTTTGATGAAAATAGCCATGAACGACCATTTTGAATAATACCAGAGGCTAACACCTACGGAATTTTGACCAAGAAATGGTCTCCACCAGAAATCCAAGAATGTGATCTATGGCAAGGAAACATATGTGGGGTGAGGTGTATGAGCCTCTGGTCGATGATAAATGGCCACACAACCCCCATTTTTGTCGAAAATAGCCATGAACGACCATTTTCAATAATACCGAAGGCTAACACCAACGGAATTTTGACCAAGAAATGGTCCCCACCAGAAATCCAAGAATGTGATCTATGGCAAGGAAACATATGTGGGGTCAGGTGTATGAGCCTCTGGTCGATGATCAATGGCCACACAACCCCCATTTTTGTCGAAAATAGCCATGAATGACCATTTTCAATAATACCGAAGGCTAACACCTACGGATTTTTGACCAAGAAATGGTCTCCACCAGAAATCCAAGAATGTGACCTACGACAAGGAAACATATGTGGGGTGAGGTGTATGAGCCTCTGGTCGACGATCAATGGCCACACAACCCTAATTTTTGTCGAAAATAGCCATGAACGACCATTTTCAATGACACTGAAGGCTAACACCTATGGATTTTTGACCAAGAAATCGTCTCCACCAGAAATCCAAGAATATGATCTATGGCAAGGAAACATATTTGGGGTGAGGTGTATGAGCCTCTGGTCGATGATCAATGGCCACACAACCCCCATTTTTGTCGAAAACAGCCATGAACGACCATTTTCAATAATACCGAAGGCTAACACGTACGGATTTTTGACCAAGAAATGGTCTCCACGAGAAATCCAAGATTGTGATCTATGGCAATTTAACATATGTGGGGTGAGGTGTACGAGCCTCTGGTCGATGATAAATGGTACACAACCCCCATTTTTTTCGAAAATAGCCATGAACGACCATTTTCAATAATACCGAAGGCTAACACCTACGGATTTTTGACCAAGAAATGGTCTCCACCAGAAATCCAAGAATGTGATCTATGGCAAGGAAACATATGTGGGGTGAGGTGTACGAGCCCCTGGTCGATTATCAATGGCCACACAACCCCCATTTTTGTCGAAAATTGCCATGAACGACTATTTTCAATGACACTGAAGGCTAACACCTATGGATTTTTGACCAAGAAATGGTCTCCACCAGAAATCCAAGAATGTGATCTATGGCAAGGAAACATATGTGGGGTGAGGTGTACGAGCCTCTAGTCGATGATCAATGGCCACACAACCCCCATTTTTCTCGAAAATAGCCATGAACGACCATTTTCAATAATTCTGAAGGCTAACACCTACGGATTTTTGACCAAGAAATCGTCTCCACCAGAAATCCAAGAATATGATCTATGGCAAGGAAACATATTTGGGGTGAGGTGTACGAGCCTCTGGTCGATGATCAATGGCCACACAACCCCCATTTTTGTCGAAAACAGCCATGAACGACCATTTTCAATAATACCGAAGGCTAACACGTACGGATTTTTGACCAAGAAATGGTCTCCACGAGAAATCCAAGATTGTGATCTATGGCAATTAAACATATGTGGGGTGAGGTGTACGAGCCTCTGGTCGATGATAAATGGTACACAACCCCCATTTTTTTCGAAAATAGCCATGAACGACCATTTTCAATAATACCGAAGGCTAACACCTACGGATTTTTGACCAAGATATGGTCTCCACCAGAAATCCAAGAATGTGATCTATGGCAAGGAAACATATGTGGGGTGAGGTGTACGAGCCTCTGGTCGATTATCAATGGCCACACAACCCCCATTTTTGTCGAAAATAGCCATGAATGACCATTTTCAATAATACCGAAGGCTAACACCTACGGATTTTTGACCAAGAAATGGTCTCCACCAGAAATCCAAGAATGTGACCTACGACAAGGAAACATATGTGGGGTGAGGTGTATGAGCCTCTGGTTGACGATCAATGGCCACACAACCCTATTTTTTGTCGAAAATAGCCATGAACGACCATTTTCAATGACACTGAAGGCTAACACCTATGGATTTTTGACCAAGAAATGGTCTCCACCATAAATCCAAGAATGTGATCTATGGTGAGGAAACATATGTGTAGTGAGGTGTATGAGCCTCTGGTCGAAGATCAATGGCCACACAACCCCCATTTTTGTCGAAAACAGCCATGAATGACCATTTTCAACAATACCAAAGGCTAACACATTCGGATTTTTGCCCAAGAAATGGTCTCCACCAGAAATCCAAGAATGTGATCTATGGCAAGGAAACATATGTGGGGTGAGGTGTACGAGCCTCTGGTCGATGATCAACGACCACACAACCCCCATTTTGCCGAAAATAGCCATGAACGACCATTTTCAATAATATCGAAGGATAACACGTACGAGTTTTTGACCAAGAAATGGTCTCCACCAGAAATCCAAGAATGTGATCTATGGCAAGGAAACATATGTGGGGTGAGGTTTATGAGCCTCTAGTCGATGATAAATGGCCACACAACCCCCATTTTTTATGAAAATAGCCATGAGCGACCATTTTCAATAATACTAGAGGCTAACACCTACGGATTTTTGACCAAGAAATGGTCTCCACCAGAAATCCAAGAATTTGATCTATGGCAAGGAAACATATGTGGGGTGAGGTGTATGAGCCTCTAGTCGATGATCAATGGCCACACAACCTCCATTTTTGTCGAAAATAGCCATGAACGACCATTTTCAATAATACCGAAGGCTAACACCTACGGATTTTTGACCAAGAAATGGTCTCCACCAGAAATCCAAGAATGTGATCTACGGCAAGGAAACATATGTGGGGTGAGGTGTATGAGCCTCTGGTCGACGATCAATGGCCACACAACCCTATTTTTTGTCGAAAATAGCCATGAACGACCATTTTCAATGACACTGAAGGCTAACACCTACGGATTTTTGACCAAGAAATGGTCTCCACCATAAATCCAAGAATGTGATCTATGGCAAGGAAACATATGTGTAGTGAGGTGTATGAGCCTCTGGTCCAATATCAATGACCATTTTCAATAGTTCCGAAGGCTAACACATTCGGATTTTTGACCAAGAAATGGTCTCCACCAGAAATCAAAGAATGTGATCTATGGCAAGGAAACATATGTGGGGTGAGGTGTACGAGCCTTTGGTCAATGATCAATGGCCACACAACCCCCATTTTTGTCGAAAATAGCCATGAATGACCATTTTCACTAATACCGAAGGCTAACACGTACGGATTTTTGACCAAGAAATGGTCTCCACCAGATATCCAAGAACGTGATCTATGGTAAGGAAACATATGTCGGTTGAGGTGTATGAGCCTCTGGTCGATGATAAATGGCCACACAACCCCCATTTCAGTCGAAAATAGCCATGAACGACCATTTTCAATAATACAGAAGGCTAACACCAACAGATTTTTGACCAAGAAATGGTCTCCACCAGAAATCCAAGAATGTGATCTATGGCAAGAAAACATATGTGGGGTGAAGTGTACGAGCCTCTGGTCGATGATCAATGGCCACACAACCCCCATTTTTGTCGAAAATAGCCATGAACGATAATTTTCAATGACACTGAAGGCTAACACCTATGGATTTGTGACCAAGAAATGGTCTCCACCATAAATCCAAGAATTTGATCTATGGCAAGGAAACATATGTGTAGTGAGGTGTATGAGCCTCTGGTCGAAGATCAATGGCCACACAACCCCCATTTTTGTCGAAAATAGCCATGAATGACCATTTTCAAAAATACCGAAGGCTAACACATTCGGATTTTTGCCCAACAAATGGTCTCCACCAGAAATCGAAGAATGTGATCTATGGCAAGGAAACATATGTGGGGTGAGGTGTACGAGCTTCTGGTCAATGATCAATGGCCACACAACCCCCATTTTGTCGAAAATAGCCATGAATGACCATTTTCAATAATACCGAAGGCTAACACGTACGAATTTTTGACCAAGAAATGGTCTCCACCAGAAATCCAAGAATGTGATCTATGGCAAGAATACATATGTGGGGTGAGGTGTACGAGCCTCTGGTCGATGATAAATGGCCACACAACCCCCATTTTTGATGAAAATAGCCATGAACGACCATTTTGAATAATACCAGAGGCTAACACCTACGGAATTTTGACCAAGAAATGGTCTCCACCAGAAATCCAAGAATGTGATCTATGGCAAGGAAACATATGTGGGGTGAGGTGTATGAGCCTCTGGTCGATGATAAATGGCCACACAACCCCCATTTTTGTCGAAAATAGCCATGAACGACCATTTTCAATAATACCGAAGGCTAACACCAACGGAATTTTGACCAAGAAATGGTCCCCACCAGAAATCCAAGAATGTGATCTATGGCAAGAAAACATATGTGGGGTGAAGTGTACGAGCCTCTGGTTGATGATCAATGGCCACACAAACCCCATTTTTGTCGAAAATAGCCATGAACGACCATTTTCAATGACACTGAACGCTAACACCTACGGATTTTTGACCAAGAAATGGTCTCCACCATAAATCCAAGAATGTGATCTATGGAAAAGAAACATGTGTAGTGAGGTGTATGAGCCTTTTGTCGATATCAATGGCCACACAACCCCCATTTTTGTCGAAAATAGCCATGAACGACCATTTTCAATAGTACCGAAGGCTAAAACATTCAGATTTTTGACCAAGAAATGGTCTCCACCAGAAATCAAAGAATGTGATCTATGGCAAGGAAACATATGTGGGGTGAGGTTTATGAGCCCCTAGTCGATGATCAATGGCCACACAACCCCCATTTTTGTCGAAAATAGCCATGAATGACCATTTTCAATAATACTAAAGGCTAACACGTATAGATTTTTGACCAATAAATGGTCTCCACCAGAAATCCAAGAATGTGATCTATGGCAAGGAAACATATGTGGGGTGAGGTGTACGAGCCTCTGGTCGATGATAAATGGCCATACAACCCCCATTTTAGTCGAAAATAGCCATGAACGACCATTTTCAATAATACCGAAGGCTAACACCAACGGATTTTTGACTAAGAAATGGACTCCACCAGAAATACAAGAATGTGATCTATGGCAAGAAAAGCTATGTGGGGAGAAGTGTACGAGCCTCTGGTCGATGATCAATGGACACACAACCCCCATTTTTGTCGAAAATAGCCATGAACGACCATTTTCAATGACACTGAAGGCTAACACCTACGGATTTTTGACCAAGAACTGGTCTCCACCATAAATCCAAGAATGTGATCTAGGGCAAGGAAACATATGTGTAGTGAGGTGTATGAGCCTCTGGCAAAGATCAATGGCCACACAACCCCCATTTTTGTCGAAAATAGCAATGAATGACAATTTTCATTAATACCGAAGGCTAACACATTCGGATTTTTGCCCAAGAAATGGTCTCCACTAGAAATCCAAGAATGTGATCTATGGCAAGGAAACATATGTGGGGTGAGGTGTATGAGCCTCTGGTCGATGATCAATGGCCACACAACCCCCATTTTGTCGAAAATAGCCATGAACGATCATTTTCAATAATACTGAAGGCTAACACGTACGAATTTTTGACCAAGAAATGGTCTCCACCAGAAATCCAAGAATGTGATCTATAGCAAGGAAACATATGTGGGGTGAGGTGTACGAGCCTCTGGTCGATGATAAATGGCCACACAACCCCCATTTTTGATGAAAATAGCCATGAACGACCATTTTCAATAATACCGAAGGCTAACACCTACGGATTTTTGACCAAGAAATGGTCTCCACCAGAAATCCAAGAATGTGATCTATGGAAAGGAAACATATGTGGGGTGAGGTGTATGAGCCTCTGGTCGATGATCAATGGCCAAAGAACCCCCATTTTTGTCAAAAATAGCCATGAACGACCATTTTCAATAATACCGAAGGCTAACACCTACGGATTTTTGACCAAGAAATGGTCTCCACCAGAAATCCAAAATGTGATCTATGGCAAGGAAACATATGTGGGGTGAGGTGTACGAGCCTTTGGTCGATGATCAATGGCCACATAACCCCCATTTTTGTCGAAAATAGCCATGAACGACCATTTTCAATGACACTGAAGGGTAACACCTACGGATTTTTGACCAAGAAATGGTCTCAACAATAAGTCCAAGAATGTGATCTATGGCAATGAAACATATGTGGGGTGAGGTGTATGGGCCTCTGGTCGTTGATCAATGGCCACACAACGCCCATTTTTTGTCGAAAATAGCGATCAACGACCATTTTCAATAATACAGAAGGCTAACACGTATGAATTTTTGACCAAGAAATGGTCTCCACCAGAAATCCAAGAATGTGATATATGGCAAGGAAACATATGTGGGGTGAGGTGTACGAGCCTCTGGTCGATGATCAATGGCCACACAACCCCCATTTTTGTCGAAAATAGCCATGAACAACCATTTTCAATGACACTGAAGGCTAACACCTACGGAATTTTGACGAAGAAATGGTCTCCACCATAAATCCAAGAATGTGATCTATGGCAAGAAAACATATGTGTAGTGAGGTGTATGAGCCTCTGGTCGAAGATCAATGGCCACACAACACCCATTTTTATCGAAAATCGCCATGAATGACCATTTTCAATAATACCGAAGGCTAACACATTCAGATTTTTTCTCATGAAATGGTCTCCACCAGAAATCCAAGAATGTGGTCTATGGCAATGAAACATATGTGGGGTGAGGTGTACGAGCCTCTGGTCGATGATCAATGGCCACACAACCCCCATTTTTGTCAAAAATAGCCATGAACGACCATTTTCAATGACACTGAAGGCTAACACTCACGGATTTTTGACCAAGAAATGGTCTCCACCATAAATCCAAGAATGTGATCTATGGCAAGGAAACATATGTGTAGTGAGGTGTATGAGCCTCTGGTCGAATATCAATGGCCACACAACCCTTATTTCTGTCGAAAATAGCCATGAACGACCATTTTCAATAGTACCGAAGCTAACAGAATCAGATTTTTGACCAAGAAATGGTCTCGACCAGAAATCAAAGAATGTGATCTATGGCAAGGAAACATATGTGGGGTGAGGTTTATGAGCCTCTGGTTGATGATCAATGGCCACACAACCCCCATTTTTGTCGAAAATAGCCATGAATGGCCATTTTCAATAATACCGAAGGCTAACACGTACGGATTTTTGACCCAGAAATGGCCTACACCAAAAATCCAAGAATGTGATCTATGGCAAGGAAACATATGTGGGGTGAGGTGTACGAGCCTCTGGTCGATGATAAATGGCCACACAACCCCCATTTTAGACGAAAATAGCCATGAACGACCATTTTCAATAATACCGAAGGCTAACACCAACGGATTCTTGACCAAGAAATGGTCTCCACCAGAAATCCAAGAATGTGATCAATGGCAAGAAAACATATTTGGGGTAAAGTGTACGAGCCTCTGGTCGATGATCAATGGCCACACAACCCCCATTTTGTCGAAAATTGCCATGAACGACCATTTTCAATGACACGGAAGGCTAACACCTACAGATTTTTGCCCAAGAAATGGTCTCCGCCATAAATCCAAGAATGTGATCTATGGCAAGGAAACATATGTGAGATGAGGTGTATGAGCCTCTGGTCGATGATAAATGGCCACACAACCCCCGTTTTTTTACGAAAATAGCCATGAACGACCATTTTCAATAATACCGAAGGCTAACACCTACGGATTTTTGATCAAGAAATGGTCTCCACCAGAAATCCAAGAATGTCATCTATGGCAAGGAAACATACGTGGGGTGAGGTGTATGAGCCTCTGGTCGATGATCAATGGCCACACAACCCCCATTTTTGTCGAAAATAGCCATGAATGACCATTTTCAATAATACCGAAGGCTAACACCTACGGATTTTTGACCAAGAAATGTTCTCCACCAGAAATCCAAAATGTGATCTATGGCAAGGAAACATATATGGGGTGAGGTGTACGAGCCTCTGGTCGATGATCAATGGCCACACAACCCCCATTTTTGTCGAAAATAGACATGAACGACCATTTTCAATGACACTGAAGGCTAACACCTACGAATTTTTGACCAAGAAATGGTCTCCACTAGAAATCCAAGAATGTGATCTATGGCAAGGAAACATATGTGGGTGAGGTGTATGGGCCTCTGGCCGATGATCAATGGCCACACAACGCCCATTTTTATCGAAAATAGCGATCAACGACCATTTTCAATAATACCGAAGGGCCGATGTTGATCGCTATATTCGATAAAAATGGGCGTTGTGTGGCCATTGATCATCGGCCAGAGGCCCATACACCTCACCCACATATGTTTCCTTGCCATAGATCACATTCTTGGATTTCTAGTGGAGACCATTTCTTGGTCAAAAATCCGTAGGTGTTAGCCTTCAGTGTCATTGAAAATGGTCGTTCATGTCTATTTTCGACAAAAATGGGGGTTGTGTGGCCATTGATCATCGACCAGAGGCTCGTACACCTCACCCCACATATATTTCCTTGCCATAGATCATATTTTGGATTTCTGGTGGAGAACATTTCTTGGTCAAAAATCCGTAGGTGTTAGCCTTCGGTATTATTGAAAATGGTCATTCATGGCTATTTTCGACAAAAATGGGGGTTGTGTGGCCATTGATCATCGACCAGAGGCTCATACACCTCACCCCACGTATGTTTCCTAGCCATAGATCACATTCTTCGATTTCTAGTGGAGACCATTTCTTGATCAAAAATCCGTAGGTGTTAGCCTTCGGTATTATTGAAAATGGTCGTTCATGGCTATTTTCGTAAACAACGGGGGTTGTGTGGCCATTTATCATCGACCAGAGGCTCATACACCTCACCTCACATATGTTTCCTTGCCATAGATCACATTCTTGGATTTATGGTGGAGACCATTTCTTGGGCAAAAATCCGTAGGTGTTAGCCTTCCGTGTCATTAAAAATGGTCGTTCATGGCAATTTTCGACAAAACGGGGGTTGTGTGGCCATTGATCATCGACCAGAGGCTAGTACACTTTACCCCACATATGTTTTCTTGCCATTAATCACATTCTTGGATTTCTGGTGGAGACCATTTCTTGGTCAAGAATCCGTTGGTGTTAGCCTTCGGTATTATTGAAAATGGTCGTTCATGGCTATTTTCGTCTAAAATGGGGGTTGTGTGCCCATTTATCATCGACCAGAGGCTCGTACACCTCACCCCACATATGTTTCCTTGCCATAGATCACATTCTTTGATTTTTGGTGGAGATCATTTCTGGGACAAAAATCCGTACGTGTTAGCCTTCGGTATTATTGAAAATGGCCATTCATGGCTATTTTCGACAAAATGGGGGTTGTGTGGCCATTGATCATCGACCAGAGGCTCATAAACCTCACCCCACATATGTTTCCTCGCCATAGATCACATTCTTTGATTTCTGGTGGAGACCATTTCTTGGTCAAAAATCCGAATGTGTTAGCTTCGGTACTATTGAAAATGGTCGTTCATGGCTATTTTTGACAGAAATAAGGGTTGTGTGGCCATTGATATTCGACCAGAGGCTCATACACCTCACTACACATATGTTTCCTTGCCATAGATCACATTCTTGGATTTATGGTGGAGACCATTTCTTGGTCAAAAATCCGTGAGTGTTAGCTTTCAGTGTCATTGAAAATGGTCGTTCATGGCTATTTTTGACAAAAATGTGGGTTGTGTGGCCATTGATCATCGACCAGAGGCTCGTACACCTCACCCCACATATGTTTCATTTCCATAGATCACATTCTTGGATTTCTGGTGGAGACCATTTCTTGGGCAAAAATCTGAATGTGTTAGTGTTGGGGACTTGTTCTCAAATGCTATGAGTTAAGAACAAGGCAACACAGAAAACGTTAATCGGTAAAGTCCTTCGTCCTTCTAAGCATTATTTCCCTTGGGATATAATGATTTTCGGACGAAGGTTATGAAGGGCGTACCTTCATAAACACAGTATACAATGACAGAGGATGAATCATAAGGAATATGAAGGATAACATAGACAATTATATATTATTATTAACTTATCTTTGCATTATTATTATGTAGAAACAGAAAAATAACATCGAATTGCAAATGTACCTTCAGCTTGAAGGAGATGAAAGTACAGGTGTGACGCAAAAATGAATGCCAAATCAGCGTGAACAGTACGGGGGTACTATTCACCTATTTATAGGCACGGGACACAGCCCATACAAAATTACATTCATGCCCTTTACATTTGATAATAATTCTATAGTAATCCACTGAGGTCTGAATAGCCTTTTCATCTTTAAGTCGGTTTCATTTTCTGCTACCACGCCGAAGCTTTCTCGCTCACATCTTCGGTGCTGTATCAACCTTCGTATTATTTTGGGCTTCTCCTACTGTGATACCGACTCGAGTCCGAAGATACCTGTTCACACATTATACTCCAGAAATACTGTTAAATCCTGTTTTTGAGGACCTTCGTAAGCCGAAGGCCCCCAATAGTAGCCCCTCGCAATATAAATTTGTTTAAAATAATAAATTTAGATTGCGACATGGACGAAGGCTTTAAGCCGAAGGTCCAAAAAACACCTTCCCTTTGCTAGAATAGCAAAATTCACTGACAGGCGGGGTCTTTCAATTTTCAACGCACTGGGCGTATAAATAAGATCATACTGCAAGCTCATTTGGCACGCTCTCTTGCCATCTGCTCCCGCTCACTCGATTTTTAGCTCTTGCACACCAAGATTTGCTTAGCTTTAAGTTTTGAAGCTTCGGCTTTGAAAACAGTTTTTTAGTGTTTCCGAAGATGTCTGAAGATAAGAAGGCTGCTGCTGAGATGAAGCTGAGTCTCGACAAAGAGAAGAACTTGGGGTTTCTTATAGCGATGTCGAAGACCAACACAGAAAAAATTACCAAAGATATTTTAGAAGGTTTGTCTGAAGATACTGATGACAGCGATAGTTATGATGTGGATAGTGGTGGTGAAGACTCCGAAGATCGCCCCTGGCGACCAAGCCATTCAGTTTTTGGCAAATCAAGTATCAAAGAAAATCATCTTGTCAACATGAGGGGAAGATACTTCCGGGATTTATCCATTGTGAGGGTCGACGAAGGAGAGAAAACCTGCCCGACTCCTGAGGAAAATGAAGTCGTAGTGTTCCGAAGCTTTTTGAAAGCTGGACTACGATTTCCCCTGAGCAGCTTCGTCGTAGAGGTGCTGAAAATGTTTGAAGTCTATCTTCATGAACTTACCCCCGAAGCAATTATAAGGCTGAATATCTTCGTATGGGCCGTGAGAAGCCAAGGTCTGGAACCTGATGCGAAAAGTTTCTGTAACATACACGAATTATCATACGAGACAAAACCTTGGGGTAAGGAACAGTATCACAATAATTTCGGCTGCTACAATTTTGTTTCTCGGTCTGGGTCAAGCTGTCCCGTGCCAACCTTTCGGAAGAGATGGCCCGGCGACTGGATGACAGAATGGTTTTATGTGAAGAATGACCTGAAAGCACGAGAAGATATCAAAGGTATAGTTATGCGCCCTATTTGGCAAAGCTTCGGCTTGCGGAGGCCGAAGGTTGAAATGAACGAAGCTGCCGAAGAATGCCAGAGAGCCTTCGGAGTTATTTGTTCTTTTATTGGAATGAGAGTTTTAGTCCAAGAGCATATTGCCTTCAGAGTATGGCCGCTTGCGGAAAAATGGGAAATGCCGCAAGAGACCATAAAGGAGGCTGACGAAGGTGGCCTTATCAGGCTGAAGTATACTTTCAAGTTTGGAGATAAATTCGTTGAGCCAGATGATGACTGGCTAAAAAGCATTGAAAATTTAAGTGATGAGCTACTTGGGGTTTACTCGAAGGCTGAAGATACTGCATTGTCAGCAGCCTCCGGATGCCGAAAAAAGAAAAGACTGAACCGGGTTTTTGACGCAATCGGGTTTGTCTACCCTGACTATCGTTATCCCATTCGAGGGCAGAAAAGAAAAAACATAACCTCTGCGAAAGAAGAAGCTGCAATTGCTCCTAGCGAGCCAGAACCAAAAAGAAAAAGGATAAAAGTCCTCACACATCGGCCACGCTATATTGAACCAGCCTCGGTACCTGAGTTCACCGGAGAGACTTCTTCGGCCACCGAAGCTGAAAAGCCAACCGAGCCAACCTTGCTGCCGGAAGTCGCAGGAATGGCCGAAGTGCCAACAAGGATAGAATCAGAAGAACCAAGGATTTTGTCACCAGAAACCAAAGAGATGGCCGAAGCGCCATCGACAGAAAAAATGGAAGAAGGAAAAGGACCAACTGAGGGATCAAAAACATCAGAAGTTTTAAGTCCTGCAGCAAATGTTGAGACAGTAAAAAATCAAAAGGTGCCAGCAGTGACTCCAAAAAGAAAGAGAATGGTCAATGTGCTAGATGTTCTGGAAACAATTAAATCCTCAAGCACACCTCCGAAGAAGACTGTTGCCATTCCCGAAGCGAAAACTGAAATTTCTGATACTAAGGCTCCAGAGCAAGAAACTGAAGCTGAAGCTGGGCCCTCAGAGCCCACGAAGGTAAAATCCTTGGAAACCGAGGAAGAAAAAATAACAGAGCCAACTGAAGAAATCAGTGCTATTGCTCCCGAAGCATCCCCCAAAGTCCTTGATTATATTGTTCGTCATGCTTCGGGGAAAAAATTATCAGAAAAAGAAAAGCAAGAGACCCAGCGTTACGCCCAAAAACTGAAGTATCCAAAGGGGGCGTTAATATTCAATGGCAGTGGAGAAGAAGACTTTTTGTATTGTCTCCCTGACAGCAAGGAGATTTCTGTCTGTCGGGAGATGAGCAAGAGCTTCGGATTCCCAACACTAGAAGACGGGTTCTCGGTGCTGTCGAAAAACGATCTGGCCGACAGCCTGGCATATAATAGCTTAAAGGTACAACAAATGGGATCTTTGTATGTTTTGTTGGGACCAAAAAAATTTTTGTTTGCTTAAATCCATTGATGCACACACATTTTTCTTTGCAGGGCCTGATACTTAGCAATGCCCTCAGGGCCCAAAAAGATGCTGAAGACGAAGGGTGCGCTATAGCCCTGAGCAACGTTCGTTCCGAAGTAATTGAACTGAGGAACGAAGGTCTCGAAAAAGATAAAATATTACATTCATTAATAAATAGAATAAAAGAAGACGAAGCTACTTTTAAAGGTCAAGCTGAGGCTCAGAAGCGCGAAATTGAAGATCTTCGAAAACAACTGGCCAGAGCCAAAGAGGAACGCATACTTGAAGAAACGAAGCGAGAACTCAGCGACCAATGGGCAAATCATTTAGAGGGAACTGTTGAAGAGCTTCTCTCGTCCAAGAAAAGATGCTATAACAAATCCATGGAGTGTGTTAAGAAGTTGAAAACTAGCTTCGCCAGCGTCGGCGCATTCTCGAGCGAAGAAAACTTTGCAAGAGGCAACCCCGAAGGTCCCATCGAATGGATTAATCACGAAGCTGAGGCCTTCGAGGAAATTCTAAATAGTCGCGGAGACATATGTGCTTTCTCGGGTGCCAGGGGGATTGCCACCATTTTGGAGAAAAAGGGCTGCGATCATGTAAAAATTTTAGCGCAATCCGAAGCTACCTTGTCCTTCGAAGATGCGAGAGATCCTTCAGCCGAAGCTAGCATGGTTGGTGGAAAATTTTTCACCGATGTCTGGGATAATGGTGGTCGAGAAATGGCTCGAGAAATTATCCAGAAAAGCGAGAAGGGCATTCATGACGCTAGAGAAGTAGCTAAGGCTGCTGAAAAAAGCTCAGAGCCCGAAGGGCAAATAGGTATTAACTAATGGTTTTTATTGTGTTGTAATTTTTGGTTTTAAACTTCGTTCGCAATTTGTAATAGCAACGTAGCCGTATCCTGTCCTCCTTCAGATCCTACTAAAGCGTCTCCGGGCCCTCACCCGAAAGGAGATGACGAAATTAAAAAGATGGCTGAAGCCATCATGGACGAAGTTGTTAATCGGCTCCTAAACGAAGCTGCAGATGTTGTTCTGAGAGAAGATTAAGTACTATTGTAAAAACTTCTGAAATGTAACATGTGTAACATCTTGTAGCCATGTATATAATATACATGTTTTTATTGTTCAATTCTTTATGATGCATGAAATTTTACATACGTACCGTTTTTGAGTCTTTGACGAAAAAACACCTTCCCTTCTTTTCATGCTTCGTGAAGAAGGACAATATCCGTAATATTCTGATGAATAATATCCATGCTTCGTGAAGATATTTTCCGAAGCTACACTTCCGAAGATAGTGTATCTTCTTGCAACTTAGCATGATTATCCCCTTTTTCAAAACATTCTTCTGAAGATCGATATTGTGTCCCCCTCTTGTGCCATATGCAGCATGATGTATGATGCTTATGCTATGCGAAATGATGCGATGATGTTATGTTATGTAAAATGATGTTTATTCCGAAGGTACATACACATCCCTACGATAAAACACATAATCTTTTTGAATCAGTATTGACTTTTTGCTATAAGCCTCCCTTAGGAGCTTCTTCGCCTTTTACTTCAGCGGAATCAGCGTTTATTTTTTGCTGTAAGCCTCCCTTAGGAGCTTCTTCGCCTTTTACTTCAGCGGAATCAGCGTTTATTTTTCGCTGTAAGCCTCCCTTAGGAGCTTCTTCGCCTTTTACTTTCAGCGGTATTCGCGTTGACTTTTCGCGCTTCGCCTTTTACTTAGGCGGTATCAGCGTTGACTTTTCGCTGTAAGCTCTGCATTCCCTTTGGAACGACTTTGGAGCAGAAAACTTACACTGCGCTCCCTTTGGAACGGCTTTTTGTGACTTCGGCAAACTTACTCTGCGTTCGTTAGAACGACTTTTTGTTGCTTCGAAGAATTTTCGATAATTCGAAGGTCCTCTTTGTTATCGCAAATCTTTAAGCTTCAACAACTTAAGCCTGTGGAGAAAATATATTTTCCTTGTGGCAAACAACGAAACTATTACATGAAATCCAAACAATGTCCTTTATTACACAGAAAATAAAACTGAATGAAAAATTCTGCTATTAAGGTAGGATATTTGTCAATAGATGTGCTTTGACTCTGGCACAGTGCTGTTGACTGTGCGAGCTTCGGACTATTCTCTGAAGTCCCTTTGGTGTGGAGCATATTGGCTCCCTTCTGGCTGCTGGCCTTGTTGCAGCGGTGGTGGAGGCGGAGGCTGTTGCCAGGAAGCTTGAGGTTGACTTGCCGAAGCAATAGAAACTGCAGGGTGGTTGCCTACATATTCTGGGATGTAAGGCGAATGATACGAAGCAGTGTGCATGACCTGCTTCAGCTGAGCCTGTTGTGCTGCAGCTTCGGCTATTTCCTTTTGCTTCTGGATGGTAACATGGCACATCCTGGTGGTATGGCCTTTGTTCTCACCACAGAACAAGCAAAAAATTCTTCTTGGTTGATCGCCAAATCTTCCGCCGAAGCCCCTGGCACCTCTGCCTCTCGGAGCTGGTGGTCGGAAGGAGCCTTGCTGTTGCCCCGAAGCCTGTGAGGAGCACTGTGGCCTTTGTTGCTGGCTCCCCCTATCATCATTTTGAGTGGAGTTGTGAATTGACCTAACATGCCTCGGATAGAACCTCCCTCCGAAGCCCCTGGTCATTTCAGAAAACCTGAAAGCCTCCTCCCTTCTTTGACGAAAATCATTATCAGCTCAAATATACTCGTCCATCTTTTGGAGCAGCTTCTCCAAAGTTTGAGGAGGTTTCCTAGCAAAGTACTGAGCTGAAGGTCCTGGCCGAAGCCCCTTGATCATGGCCTCAATGACAATTTCGTTGGGCACTGTTGGTGCTTGTGCCCTCAAACGCAAGAACCTTCTGAAGGTATTCTTCGTGATCCTGGGTGCACTGGAATAGAGCTTGAGCAGTGACCGGCTTCGTCTGAAACCCTTGGAAGCTGGTTAATAACAAGTCCTTCAGCTTTTGCCATGAAGTGATCGTTCCTGGTCGAAGGGAGGAATACCAGGTTTGAGCAACACTCCTGACAGCCATAACAAAAGATTTGGCCATGACTGCAGCATTGCCACCATACGAAGATACTGTTGCTTCGTAGCTCATCAAAAACTGCTTCGGATCTGAGTGGCCATCGAATATGGGAAGCTGGGGCGGCTTGTAGGACGGAGGCCAAGGTGTAGCCTGCAGCTCAGCGGACAGAGGAGAAGCATCATCGAAAACAAAATTCCCATGATGGAAATTGTCATACCAGTCATCTTCGTTGAGGAAACCCTCCTGATGAAGGTCTTGGTGCTGAGGCCTTCGGTGTTGCTCATCCTGAGTAAGATGACAAACTTCTTCAGAGGCTTCGTCTATCTGCCTTTGCAGTTCAGCTAGCCTGGCCATCTTTTCTTTCTTCCTCTGCACCTGTTGATGAAGCATCTCCATGTCTCTGATTTCTTGATCTATCTCATCCTCTGGCGGTGTCGGGCTAACAGCCTTCCTTTTCTGGCTTCGGGCCTCCCGAAGGGAGACTGTCTCCTGATTGTGGTCCAGCGGTTGCAGAGCTGCAGCCCCAGTTGTTGAAGCTTTCTTCGGCGCCATAGCGAAGGTTTATGATCGCCGAAGGTGTTGAAAAAACTCAAAGAGTGGAAGTGAGTTCACCGGAGGTGGGCGCCAATGTTGGGGACTTGTTCCCAAATGCTATGAGTTAAGAACAAGGCAACACAGAAAACGTTAATCGGTAAAGTCCTTCGTCCTTCGAAGCATTATTTCCCTTGGGATATAATGATTTTCGGACGAAGGTTATGAAGGGCGTACCTTCATAAACACAGTATACAATGACGGAGGATGAATCATAAGGAATATGAAGGATAACATAGACAATTATATATTATTATTAACTTATCTTTGCATTATTATTATGTAGAAACAGAAATAACATCGAATTACAAATGTACCTTCAGCTTGAAGGAGATGAAAGTACAGGTGTGACACAAACATGAATGCCAAATCAGCGTGAACAGTACGGGGGTACTGTTCACCTATTTATAGGCACGGGACACAGCCCATACAAAATTACATTCATGCCCTTTACATTTGATAATAATTCTATAGTAATCCACCGAGGTCTGAATAGCCTTTTCATCTTTAAGTCGGTTTCATTTTCTGCTACCACGCCGAAGCTTTCCCGCTCACATCTTCGGCGCTGTATCAACCTTCGTATTATTTTGGGCTTCTCCTACTGTGATACCGACTCGAGTCTGAAGATACCTGTTCACACATTATACTCCAGAAATACTGTTAAATCCTGTTTTTGAGGACCTTCGTAAGCCGAAGGCCCCCAACAGTTAGCCTTCGGTATTATTGAAAATGGTCATTCATGGCGATTTTCGACAAAAATGGGTGTTGTGTGGCCATTGATCTTCGACCAGAGGCTCATACACCTCACTACACATATGTTTCCTTGCCATAGATCACATTCTTGGATTTACGGTGGACACCATTTCTTTGTCAAAATTCCGTAGGTGTTAGCCTTCAGTGTCATTGAAAATGGTCGTTCATGGCTATTTTCGACAAAAATGGGGGTTGTGTGGCCATTGATCATCGACGAGAGGCTCGTACACCTCACCCCACATATGTTTCCTTGCCATATATCACATTCTCGGATTTTTGGTGGAGACCATTTCTTGGTCAAAAATCCATACGTGTTAGCCTTCTGTATTATTGAAAATGGTCGTTGATCGCCATTTTCGACAAAAAATGGGCGTTGTGTGGCCATTGATCAACGACCAGAGGCCCATACACCTCACCCCTCATATGTTTCCTTGCCATAGATCACATTCTTGGACTTATGGTGGAGACCATTTCTTGGTCAAAAATTCGTAGGTGTTACCCTTCAGTGTCATTGAAAATGGTCATTCATGGCTATTTTCGACAAAAATGGGGGTTATGTGACCATTGATCATCGACCAAAGGCTCGTACACCTCACCCCACATATGTTTCCTTGCCATAGATCACATTTTGGATTTCTGGTGGAGATCATTTCTTGGTCAAAAATTCGTAGGTGTTAGCCTTCGGTATTATTGAAAATGGCCGTTCATGGCTATTTTTGACAAAAATGGGGGTTCTTTGGCCATTGATCATCGACCAGAGACTCATACACCTCACCCCACATATGTTTCCTTTCCATAGATCACTATCTTGGATTTCTGGTGGAGACCATTTCTTGGTAAAAAATCCGTAATTGTTAGCCTTTGGTATTATTGAAAATGGTCGTTCATGGCTATTTTCATCAAAAATGGGGGTTGTGTGGCCATTTATCATCGACCAGAGGCTCGTACACCTCACCCCACATATGTTTCCTTGCTATAGATCACATTGTTGGATTTCTAGTGGAGACCATTTATTGGATAAAAATTCGTACGTGTTAGCCTTCAGTATTATTGAAAATGATCGTTCATGGCTATTTTCGACAAAATGGGGGTTGTGTGGCCAATGATCATCGACCAGAGGCTCGTACACCTCACCCCACATATGTTTCCTTGCCATAGATCACATTCTTGGATTTCTAGTGGAGACCATTTCTTGGGCAAAAATCCGAATGTGTTAGCCTTCGGTATTATTGAAAATTGTCATTCATGGCTATTTTCGACAAAAATGGGGGTTGTGTGGCCATTGATCTTTGACCAGAGGCTCATACACCTCACTACACATATGTTTCCTTGCCATAGATCACATTCTTGGATTTATGGTGGAGACTAGTTCTTGGTCAAAAATTCGTAGGTGTTAGCCTTCAGTGTCATTGAAAATGGTCGTTCATGGCTATTTCCGACAAAAATGGGGGTTGTGTGGCCATTGATCATCGACCAGAGGCTCGTACACTTCACCCACATAGGTTTTCTTGCCATAGATCACATTCTTGGATTTCTGGTGGAGACCATTTCTTAGTCAAAAATCTGTTGGTATTAGCCTTCGGTATTATTGAAAATGGTCGTTCATGGCTATTTTCGACTATAATGGGGGTTATGTGGCCATTTATCATCGACCAGAGGCTCGTACACCTCACCCCACATATGTTACCTTGCCATAGATCACATTCTTGGATTTCTAGTGGAGACCATTTATTGGTCAAAAATCTATACGTGTTAGCCTTCAGTATTATTGAAAATGGTCATTCATGGCTATTTTCGACAAAAATGGGGGTTGTGTGGCCATTGATCATCGACCAGAGGCTCGTAAACCTCACTCCACATATGTTTCCTTGCCATAGATCACATTCTTTGATTTCTGGTGGAGACCATTTCTTGGTCAAAAATCTGAATGTTTTAGCCTTCGGTACTATTGGAAATGGTCGTTCATGGCTATTTTCGACAAAAATGGGGGTTGTGTGGCCATTGATATTCGACCAAAGGCTCATACACCTCACTACACATGTTTCCTTTCCATAGATCACATTCTTGGATTTATGGTGGAGACCATTTCTTGGTCAAAAATCCGTAGGTGTTAGCGTTCAATGTTATTGAAAATGGTCGTTCATGGCTATTTTCGACAAAAATGGGGTTTGTGTGGCCATTGATCATCGACGAGAGGCTCATACACTACACCCCACATATGTTTTCTTACCATAGATCACATTCTTGGATTTCTGGTGGGGACCATTTCTTGGTCAAAAATCCGTTGGTGTTAGCCTTCGGTATTATTGAAAATGGTCGTTCATGGCTATTTTCGACAAAAATGGGGGTTGTGTGGCCATTTATCATCGACCAGAGGCTCATACACCTCACCCCACATATGTTTTCTTGCCATAGATCACATTCTTGGATTTCTGGTGGAGACCATTTCTTGGTAAAAAATCCGTAGGTGTTAGCCTCTGGTATTATTGAAAATGGTCGTTCATGGCTATTTTCATAAAAAATGGGGGTTGTGTGGCCATTTATCATCGACCAGAGGCTCGTACACCTCACCCCACATATGTTTCCTTGCCATAGATCACATTCTTGGATTTCTGGTGGAGACCATTTCTTGGTCAAAAATTCGTACGTGTTAGCCTTCGGTATTATTGAAAATGGTCGTTCATGGCTATTTTCGACAAAATGGGGGTTGTGTCGCCATTAATCATCGACCAGAGGCTCATACACCTCACCCCACATATGTTTCCTTGCCATAGATCACATTCTTGGATTTCTGGTGGAGACCATTTCTTGGGCAAAAATCCGAATGTGTTAGCCTTCGGTATTTTTGAAAATGGTCATTCATGGCTATTTTCGACAAAAATGGGGGTTGTGTGGCCATTGATCTTCGACCAGAGGCTCATACACCTCACTACACATATGTTTCCTTGCCATAGATCAAATTCTTGGATTTATGGTGGAGACCATTTCTTGGTCAAAAATCCATAGGTGTTAGCCTTCAGTGTCATTGAAAATTATCGTTCATGGCTATTTTCGACAAAAATGGGGGTTGTGTGGCCATTGATCATCGACCAAAGGCTCGTACACTTCACCCCACATATGTTTTCTTGCCATAGATCACATTCTTGGATTTCTGGTGGAGACCATTTCTTGGTCAAAAATCTGTTGGTGTTAGCCTTCTGTATTATTGAAAATGGTCGTTCATGGCTATTTTCGACTGAAATGGGGGTTGTGTGGCCATTTATCATCGACCAGAGGCTCATACACCTCAACCCACATATGTTTCCTTGCCATATATCACATTCTTGGATATCTGGTGGAGACCATTTCTTGGTCAAAAATCCGTACGTGTTAGCCTTCGGTATTATTGAAAATGGTCAATCATGGCTATTTTCGACAAAAATGGTGGTTGTGTGGCCATTGATCATCGACCAAAGGCTCGTACACCTCACCCCACATATGTTTCCTTGCCATAGATCACATTCTTTGATTTCTGGTGGAGACCATTTCTTGGTAAAAAATCTGAATGTGTTAGCCTTCGGAACTATTGAAAATGGTCGTTCATGGCTATTTTCGACAAAAATGGGGGTTATGTGGCCATAGATATTGGACCAGAGGCTCATACACCACACTACACATATGTTTCCTTGCCATAGATCACATTCTTGGATTTATGGTGGAGACCATTTCTTGGTCAAAAATCCGTAGGTGTTAGCCTTCAGTGTCATTGAAAATGGTCGTTCATGGCTATTTTCGACAAAAATTAGGGTTGTGTGGCCATTGATCGTCGACCAGAGGCTCATACACCTCACCCCACATATGTTTCCTTGCCGTAGATCACATTATTGGATTTCTGGTGGAGACCATTTCTTGGTCAAAAATCCGTAGGTGTTAGCCTTCGGTATTATTGAAAATGGTCGTTCATGGCTATTTTCGACAAAAATGGGGGTTGTGTGGCCATTGATCATCGACCAGAGGCTCATACACCTCACCCCACATATGTTTCCTTGCCATAGATCACATTCTTGGATTTCTGGTGGAGACCATTTCTTGGTCAAAAATCCGTAGGTGTTAGCCTCTAGTATTATTGAAAATGGTCGCTCGTGGCTATTTTCATAAAAAATGGGGGTTGTGTGGCCATTTATCATCGACTAGAGGCTCATAAACCTCACCCCACATATGTTTCCTTGCCATAGATCACATTCTTGGATTTCTGGTGGAGACCATTTCTTGGTCAAAAACTCGTACGTGTTAGCCTTCGGTATTATTGAAAATGGTTGTTCATGGCTATTTTCGGCAAAATGGGGGTTGTGTGGCCATTGATCATCGACCAGAGGCTCGTACACCTCACCCCACATATGTTTCCTTACCATAGATCACATTCTTGGATTTCTGGTGGAGACCATTTCTTGGGAAAAAATCCGAATGTGTTAGCCTTTGGTATTTTTGAAAATGGTCATTCATGGCTATTTTCGACAAAAATGGGGGTTGTGTGGCCATTGATCTTCGACCAGAGGCTCATACACCTCACTACACATATGTTTCCTTGCCATAGATCACATTCTTGGATTTATGGTGGAGACCATTTTTGGTAAAAAATCCGTAGGTGTTAGCCTTCAGTGTCATTGAAAATGGTCGTTCATGGCTATTTTCGACAAAAATTAGGGTTGTGTGGTCATTGATCGTCGACCAGAGGCTCATACACCTCACCACACATATGTTTCCTTGTCGTAGGTCACATTCTTGGATTTCTGGTGGACGCCATTTCTTGGTCAAAAATCCGTAGGTGTTAGCCTTCGGTATTATTGAAAATGGTCATTCAAGGCTATTTTCGACAAAAATGGGGGTTGTGTGGCCATTGATCATCGACCAGAGGCTCATACACCTCACCCCACATATGTTTCCTTGCCATAGATCAAATTCTTGGATTTTTGGTGGAGACCATTTCTTGGTCAAATATTCGTAGGTGTTAGCCTCTAGTATTATTGAAAATGGTCGCCCATGGCTTTTTTCATAAAAAATGGGGGTTGTGTGGCCATTTATCATCGACTAGAGGCTCATAAACCTCACCCCACATATGTTTCCTTGCCATAGATCACATTCTTGGATTTCTGGTGGAGACCATTTCTTGGTCAAAAACTCGTACGTGTTAGCCTTCGGTATTATTGAAAATGGTCGTTCATGGCTATTTTCGGCAAAATGGGGGTTGTGTGGCCATTGATCATCGACCAGAGGCTCGTACACCTCACCCCACATATGTTTCCTTGCCAAAGATCACATTCTTGGATTTCTGGTGGAGACCATTTCTTGGGAAAAAAATCCGAATGTGTTAGCCTTTGGTATTTTTGAAAATGGTCATTCATGGCTATTTTCGACAAAAATGGGGGTTGTGTGGCCATTGATCTTCGACCAGAGGCTCATACACCTCACTACACATATATTTCCTTGCCATAGATCACATTCTGGGATTTATGGTGGAGACCATTTTTGGTCAAAAATCCGTAGGTGTTAGCCTTCAGTGTCATTGAAAATGGTCGTTCATGGCTATTTTCGACAAAAATTAGGGTTGTGTGGTCATTGATCGTCGACCAGAGGCTCATACACCTCACCCCACATATGTTTCCTTGCCGTAGGTCACATTCTTGCATTTCTGGTGAAGACCATTTCTTGGTCAAAAATCCGTAGGTGTTAGCCTTCGGTATTATTAAAAATGGTCATTCATGGCTATTTTCGACAAAAATGGGGGTGTGTGGCCATTGATCATCGACCAGAGGCTCATACACCTCACCCCACATATGTTTCCTTGCCATAGATCACATTCTTGGATTTCTGGTGGAGACCATTTCTTGGTCAAAAATCCGTAGGTGTTAGCCTCTAGTATTATTGAAAATGGTCGCTCATGGCTATTTTCATAAAAAATGGGGGTTGTGTGGCCATTTATCATCGACTAGAGGCTCATAAACCTCACCCCACATATGTTTCCTTGCCATAGATCACATTCTTGGATTTCTGGTGGAAACCATTTCTTGGTCAAAAACTCGTACGTGTTAGCCTTCGGTATTATTGAAAATGGTCGTTCATGGCTATTTTCGGCAAAATGGGGGTTGTGTGGCCATTGATCATCGACCAGAGGCTCGTACACCTCACCCCACATATGTTTCCTTGCCATAGATCACATTCTTGGATTTCTGTTGGAGACCATTTCTTGGGCAAAAATCTGAATGTGTTAGCCTTTGGTATTTTTGAAAATGGTCATTCATGGCTTTTTTCGACAAAAATGGGGGTTGTGTGGCCATTGATCTTCGACCAGAGGCTCATACACCTCACTACACATATGTTTCCTTGCCATAGATCACATTCTTGGATTTATGGTGGAGACCATTTCTTTGTCAAAAATCCGTAGGTGTTAGCCTTCAGTGTCATTGAAAATGGTCGTTCATGGCTATTTTCGACAAAAAATAGGGTTGTGTGGCCATTGATCGTCGACCAGAGGCTCATACACCTCACCCCACATATGTTTCCTTGCCGTAGATCACATTCTTGGATTTCTGGTGGAGACCATTTCTTGGTCAAAAATCCGTAGGTGTTAGCCTTCGGTATTATTGAAAATGGTCGTTCATGGCTATTTCGACAAAAAATGGGGGTTGTGTGGCCATTGATCATCGCCAGAGGCTCATACACCTCACCCCACATATGTTTCCTTGCCATAGATCACATTCTTGGATTTCTGGTGGAGACCATTTCTTGGTCAAAAATCCGTAGGTGTTAGCCTCTAGTATTATTGAAAATGGTCGCTCATGGCTATTTTCATAAAAAATGGGGGTTGTGTGGCCATTTATCATCGACTAGAGGCTCATAAACCTCACCCCACATATGTTTCCTTGCCATAGATCACATTCTTGGATTTCTGGTGGAGACCATTTCTTGGTCAAAAACTCGTACGTGTTAGCCTTCGGTATTATTGAAAATGGTCGTTCATGGCTATTTTCGGCAAAATGGGGGTTGTGTGGCCATTGATCATCGACCAGAGGCTAGTACACCTCACCCCACATATGTTTCCTTGCCATAGATCACATTCTTGGATTTCCGGTGGAGACCATTTCTTGGGCAAAAATCCGAATGTGTTAGCCTTTGGTATTTTTGAAAATGGTCATTCATGGCTATTTTCGACAAAAATGGGGGTTGTGTGGCCATTGATCTTCGACCAGAGGCTCATACACCTCACTACACATATGTTTCCTTGCCATAGATCACATTCTTGGATTTATGGTGGAGACCATTTTTGGTCAAAAATCCGTAGGTGTTAGCCTTCAGTGTCATTGAAAATGGTCGTTCATGGCTATTTTCGACAAAAATTAGGGTTGTGTGGTCATTGATCGTCGACCAGAGGCTCATACACCTCACCACACATATGTTTCCTTGTCGTAGGTCACATTCTTGGATTTCTGGTGGACGCCATTTCTTGGTCAAAAATCCGTAGGTGTTAGCCTTCGGTATTATTGAAAATGGACATTCAAGGCTATTTTCGACAAAAATGGGGGTTGTGTGGCCATTGATCATCGACCAGAGGCTCATACACCTCACCCCACATATGTTTCCTTGCCATAGATCAAATTCTTGGATTTTTGGTGGAGACCATTTCTTGGTCAAATATTCGTAGGTGTTAGCCTCTAGTATTATTGAAAATGGTCGCCCATGGCTTTTTTCATAAAAAATGGGGGTTGTGTGGCCATTTATCATCGACTAGAGGCTCATAAACCTCACCCCACATATGTTTCCTTGCCATAGATCACATTCTTGGATTTCTGGTGGAGACCATTTCTTGGTCAAAAACTCGTACGTGTTAGCCTTCGGTATTATTGAAAATGGTCGTTCATGGCTATTTTCGGCAAAATGGGGGTTGTGTGGCCATTGATCATCGACCAGAGGCTCGTACACCTCACCCCACATATGTTTCCTTGCCAAAGATCACATTCTTGGATTTCTGGTGGAGACCATTTCTTGGGAAAAAAATCCGAATGTGTTAGCCTTTGGTATTTTTGAAAATGGTCATTCATGGCTATTTTCGACAAAAATGGGGGTTGTGTGGCCATTGATCTTCGACCAGAGGCTCATACACCTCACTACACATATATTTCCTTGCCATAGATCACATTCTGGGATTTATGGTGGAGACCATTTTTGGTCAAAAATCCGTAGGTGTTAGCCTTCAGTGTCATTGAAAATGGTCGTTCATGGCTATTTTCGACAAAAATTAGGGTTGTGTGGTCATTGATCGTCGACCAGAGGCTCATACACCTCACCCCACATATGTTTCCTTGCCGTAGGTCACATTCTTGCATTTCTGGTGAAGACCATTTCTTGGTCAAAAATCCGTAGGTGTTAGCCTTCGGTATTATTAAAAATGGTCATTCATGGCTATTTTCGACAAAAATGGGGGTGTGTGGCCATTGATCATCGACCAGAGGCTCATACACCTCACCCCACATATGTTTCCTTGCCATAGATCACATTCTTGGATTTCTGGTGGAGACCATTTCTTGGTCAAAAATCCGTAGGTGTTAGCCTCTAGTATTATTGAAAATGGTCGCTCATGGCTATTTTCATAAAAAATGGGGGTTGTGTGGCCATTTATCATCGACTAGAGGCTCATAAACCTCACCCCACATATGTTTCCTTGCCATAGATCACATTCTTGGATTTCTGGTGGAAACCATTTCTTGGTCAAAAACTCGTACGTGTTAGCCTTCGGTATTATTGAAAATGGTCGTTCATGGCTATTTTCGGCAAAATGGGGGTTGTGTGGCCATTGATCATCGACCAGAGGCTCGTACACCTCACCCCACATATGTTTCCTTGCCATAGATCACATTCTTGGATTTCTGTTGGAGACCATTTCTTGGGCAAAAATCTGAATGTGTTAGCCTTTGGTATTTTTGAAAATGGTCATTCATGGCTTTTTTCGACAAAAATGGGGGTTGTGTGGCCATTGATCTTCGACCAGAGGCTCATACACCTCACTACACATATGTTTCCTTGCCATAGATCACATTCATGGATTTATGGTGGAGACCATTTCTTTGTCAAAAATCCGTAGGTGTTAGCCTTCAGTGTCATTGAAAATGGTCGTTCATGGCTATTTTCGACAAAAAATAGGGTTGTGTGGCCATTGATCGTCGACCAGAGGCTCATACACCTCACCCCACATATGTTTCCTTGCCGTAGATCACATTCTTGGATTTCTGGTGGAGACCATTTCTTGGTCAAAAATCCGTAGGTGTTAGCCTTCGGTATTATTGAAAATGGTCGTTCATGGCTATTTCGACAAAAAATGGGGGTTGTGTGGCCATTGATCATCGCCAGAGGCTCATACACCTCACCCCACATATGTTTCCTTGCCATAGATCACATTCTTGGATTTCTGGTGGAGACCATTTCTTGGTCAAAAATCCGTAGGTGTTAGCCTCTAGTATTATTGAAAATGGTCGCTCATGGCTATTTTCATAAAAAATGGGGGTTGTGTGGCCATTTATCATCGACTAGAGGCTCATAAACCTCACCCCACATATGTTTCCTTGCCATAGATCACATTCTTGGATTTCTGGTGGAGACCATTTCTTGGTCAAAAACTCGTACGTGTTAGCCTTCGGTATTATTGAAAATGGTCGTTCATGGCTATTTTCGGCAAAATGGGGGTTGTGTGGCCATTGATCATCGACCAGAGGCTAGTACACCTCACCCCACATATGTTTCCTTGCCATAGATCACATTCTTGGATTTCCGGTGGAGACCATTTCTTGGGCAAAAATCCGAATGTGTTGGCCTTTGGTATTTTTGAAAATGGTCATTCATGGCTATTTTCGACAAAAATGGGGGTTGTGTGGCCATTGATCTTTGACCAGAGGCTCATACACCTCACTACACATATGTTTCCTTGCCATAGATCACATTCTTGTATTTATGGTGGAGACCATTTCTTGGTCAGAAATCCATAGGTGTTAGCCTTTAGTGTCATTGAAAATGGTCGTTCATGGCTATTTTCGACAAAAATGGGGGTTGTGTGGCCATTGATCATCGACCAGACGCTCGTACACTTCACCCCACATATGTTTTCTTTCCATAGATCTCATTCTTGGATTTCTGGAGGAGACCATTCCTTGGTCAAAAATCTGTTGGAGTTAGCCTTCGGTATTATTGAAAATGGTCGTTCATGGCTATTATCATCGACCAGAGGCTCGTGCAATTCACCCCACATATGTTTCCTTGCCATAGATCACATTCTTGGATTTCTGGTGGAGACCATTTCTTGGTCAAAAATCCGTACGTGTTAGCCTTCGGTATTATTGAATATGGTCATTCATGGCTATTTTCGACAAAAATGGGGGTTGTGTGGCCAATGATCATCGACCAGAGGCTCGTACACCTCACCCCACATATGTTTCCTTGCCATAGATCACATTCTTGGATTTCCGGTGGAGACCATTTATTGGTCAAAAATCTGTACGTGTTAGCCTTCAGTATTATTGAAAACGGTCATTCATGGCTATTTTCAACAAAAATGGGGGTTGTGTGGCCATTGATCATCGACCAGAGGCTCGTAAACCTCACCCCACATTTGTTTCCTTGCCATAGATCACATTCTTTGATTTCTGGTGGAGACCATTTCTTGGTCAAAAATCTGAATGTTTTAGCCTTAGGTACTATTGAAAATGGTCGTTCATGGCTATTTTCAACAAAATGGGGGTTGTGTGGCCATTTATCATCGACCAGAGGCTCATACACCTCACCCCACATATGTTTCCTTGCCATAGATCACATTCTTGGATTTTTGGTGGAGACCATTTCTTGGTCAAAAATCCGTACGTGTTAGCCTTCGGTATTATTGAAAATGGTCATTCATGGCTATTTTCAACAAAAATGGGGGTTGTGTGGCCAATGATCATCAACCAGAGGCTCGTAAACCTCACCCCACATATGTTTCCTTGCCATAGATAACATTCTTGAATTTCTGGTGGAGACCATTTCTTGGTCAAAAATCCGTACATGTTAGCCTTCGGTATTATTGAAAATGGTCATTAATGGCTATTTTCGACACAAATGGGGGTTGTGTGGCCATTGATCTTCGACCAGAGGATCATACACCTCACTACACATATGTTTCCTTGCCATAGATCACATTCTTGGATTTATGGTGGAGACCATTTCTTGGTCAAAAATCCATATGTGTTAGCCTTCTGTGTCATTGAAAATGGTCGTTCATGGCTATTTTCGACAAAAATGGGGGTTGTGTGGCCATTGATCATCGACCAGAGGCTCGTACACTTCACCCCACATATGTTTTCTTGCCATAGATCACAATCTTGGATTTCTCGTGGAGACCATTTGTTGGTCAAAAATTCGTAGGTGTTAGCCTTCGTTGTCATTGAAAATGGTCATTCATGGCTATATTCGACAAAAATGGGGGTTGTGTCGCCATTGATCATCGACCAGAGGCTCGTACACCTCACCCCACATAAGTTTCCTTGCCATAGATCACATTCTTGGATTTCTGGTGGAGACCATTTCTTGTCAAAAATCCGTAGGTGTTAGCCTTCGGTATTATTGAAAATGGTCGTTCATGGCTATTTTCGACAAAATGGGGGTTGTGTGGCAATTGATTATCGACCAAAGGCTCATACACCTCACCCCACGTATGTTTCCTTGCCATAGACCACATTCTTGGATTTCTGGTGGAGACCATTTCTTGGTCAAAAGTCCATAGGTGTTAGCCTTCAGGGTCATTGAAAATGGTCGTTCATGGCTATTTTTGACAAAAATGGGGGTTGTGTGGCAATTGATCATCGACCAGAGGCTCGTACACTTCACCCCACATATGTTTTCTTGCTATAGATCACATTCTTGGAATTCTGGTGGAGACCATTTCTTGGTCCAAAATCTGTTTGTGTTAGCCTTCGGTATTATTGAAAATGGTCGTTCATGGCTATTTTCGACTAAAATGGGGGTTGTGTGGCCATTTATCATCGACCAGAGGCTCGTACACCTCACCCCACATATGTTTACTTGCCATAGATCACATTCTTGGGTTTCTGGTGGAGACCATTTCTTGGTTAAAAATCCGTACGTGTTAGCCTTCGGTATTATTGAAAATGGTCATTTATGGCTATTTTCGACAAAAATGGGGGTTGTGTGGCCATTGATTATAAACCAGAGGCTCGTACACCTCACCTCACATATGTTTCCTTGCCATAGATCACATTCTTGGATTTCTAGTGGTGACCATTTCTTGGTCAAAAATCCTTAGGTGTTAGCCTTCTATATTATTGAAAATGGTCGTTCATAGCTATTTTCGACAAAAATGGGGGTTGTGTGGCCATTGATCATCGACCAAAGGCTCATACACCTCACCCCACATATGTTTCCTTGCCATAGACCACATTCTTGGATTTCTGGTGGAGACCATTTGTTGGTCAAAAATCTGTAAGTGTTAGCCTTAGGTATCATTGAAAATGGTCGTTCATGGCTATTTTCATCAAAAATAAGGGTTGTGTGGCCATTTATCATCAACCAGAGGCTCGTACACCTCACCCCACATATGTTTCCTTGCCATAGATCACATTCTTGGATTACTAGTGGAGACCATTTCTTGGTCAAAAATTCGTACGTGTTAGCCTTCGGTATTATTGAAAATGGTCGTGGTCGTTCATGGCTATTTTCGAAAAATGGGGGTTGTGTGGCCATTGATCATCGACCAGAGGCTCGTACACCTCACCCACATATGTTTGCTTGCCGTAGATCACATTCTTGGATTTTTGGTGGAGACCATTTCTTGGTCAAAAATCCGTACGTGTTAGCCTTCGGTATTATTGAAAATGGCCGTTCATGGCTATTTTCGACAAAATAGAGGTTCTGTGGCCATTGATCATCGACCAGAGGCTCATACACCTCACCCACATATGTTTCCTTGCCGTAGATCATATTCTTGGATTTCTGGTGGAGACGATTTCTTGGGCAAAAATCCGAATGTGTTAGCCTTCGGTATTATTGAAAATGGTCGTTCATGGCTATTTTCGACAAAAATGGGGGTTGTGTGGCCATTTATCATCGACCAGCGGCTCGTACACCTCACCCCACATATGTTTCCTTGCCATAGATCAAATTCTTGGATTTCTTGTGGAGACCATTTCTTGGTCAAAAATCCGTAGGTGTTAGCCTTCGATATTATTGTAAATGGTCGTTCATGGCTATTTTCGATAAAAATGGGGGTTGTGTGGCCATTGATCATCGACCAGAGGCTCATACACCTCACCCCACATATGTTTCCTTTCCATAGATCACATTCTTGGATTTCTGGTGGAGACCATTTCTTGGTCAAAAATCTGTAGGTGTTAGCCTTTGGTATTATTGAAAATGGTCGTTCATGGCTATTTTGATAAAAAATGGGGGTTATATGACCATTTATCATCGACCAGAGGCTCGTACATCTCACCCCACATATGTTTCTTGCCATAGATCACATTCTTGGATTTCTGGTGGAGACCATTTCTTGGTCAAAAATTCGTACGTGTTAGCCTTCGGTATTATTGAAAATGGTCGTTCATGGCTATTTTCGACAAAATGGGGTTGTGTGGCCATTGATCATCGACCAGAGGCACGTACACCTCACCCCACATATGTTTCCTTGCCATAGATCACATTCTTGGATTTCTGGTGGTGACCATTTCTTAGGCAAAAATCCGAATGTGTTAGCCTTCGGTATTTTTGAAAATGGTCATTCATGGCTATTTTCGATAAAAATGGGGGTTGTTTCGCCATTGATCTTCGACCAGAGGCTCATACACCTCACTACACATATGTTTCCTTGCCATATATCACATTCTTGGATTTATGGTGGAGACCATTTCTTGGTCAAAAAACCATAGGTGTTAGCCTTCAATGTCATTGAAAATGGTCGTTCATGGCTATTTTGGACAAAATAGAGGTTCTGTAGCCATTGATCATCGACTAGAGGCTCATACACCTCAACCCACATATTTTTCCTTGCCATAGATCACATTCTTGGATTCCTGGTGGAGACCATTTCTTGGTCAAAAATCCGTAGGTGTTAGCCTTCGGTATTATTGAAAATGGTCATTCATGGCTATTTTCGACAAAAATGGGGGTTGTGTAGCCATTTATCTTCAACCAGAGGATCATACACCTCACTACACATATGTTTTCTTGCCATATATCACATTCTTGGATCTATGGTGGAGACCAGTTCTTGGTCAAAAATTCGTAGGTGTTAGCCTTCAGTGTCATTGAAAATAGTCGTTCATGGCTATTTTCGACAAAAATGGGGGTTGTGTGGCCATTGATAATCGACCAGAGGCTCGTACACCTAACCACACAAATGTTTCCTTGCCATAGATCACATTCTTGGATTTCTGGTGGAGACCATTTCTTGGTAAAAAATGAACGACCATTTTCAATAATACCAGAGGCTAACACCTACGGATTTTTGACAAAGAAATGGTCTCCACCAGAAATCCAAGAATGTGATCTATGGCAAGGAAACATATGTGGGGTGAGGTGTGTGAGCCTCTGGTCGATGATCAATGGCCACACAACCCCCATTTTTGTCGAAAATAGCCATGAACGACCATTTTCAATAATACCGATGGCTAACACCTACGGATTTTTGACCAAGAAACGGTCTCCACCAGAAATCCAAGAATGTGATCTATGGCAAGGAAACATATGTGGGGTGAGGTGTACGAGCCTCTGGTCGATGATCAATGGCCACACAACCCCCATTTTTGTCGAATATAGCCATGAACGACCATTTTCAATAATACAGAAGGCTAACACCTACGGATTTTTGACCAAGAAATGGTCTCCACCAGAAATCCAAGAATGTGATCTATGGCAAGGAAACATATGTGGGGTGAGGTGTATGAGCCTCTGGTCAATGATCAATGGCCACAGAACCTCTATTTTGTCGAAAATAGCCATGAACGACCATTTTCAATGACACTGAAGGCTAACACCTATGGATTTTTGACCAAGAAATGGTCTCCACCATAAATCCAAGAATGTGATATATGGCAAGGAAACATATGTGTAGTGACGTGTATGAGCCTCTGGTCGAAGATCAATGGCGAAACAACCCCCATTTTTATCGAAAATAGCTATGAATGACCATTTTCAAAAATACCGAAGGCTAACACATTCGGATTTTTGCCCAAGAAATGGTCTCCACCAGAAATCCAAGAATGTGATCTATGGCAAGGAAACATATGTGGGGTGAGGTGTACTAGCCTCTGGTCGATGATCAATGGCCACACAACCCCCATTTTGTCGAAAATAGCCAAGAACAACCATTTTCAATAATACCGAAGGCTAACACGTACGAATTTTTGCCCAAGAAATGGTCTCCACCAGAAATCCAAGAATGTGATCTATGGCAAGGAAACATATGTGGGGTGAGGTGTATGAGCCTCTGGTCGATGATCAATAACCACACAACCCCCATTTTTGTCGAAAATAGCCATGAACGACCATTTACAATAATATCGAAGGCTAACACCTACGGATTTTTGACCAAGAAATGGTCTCCACTAGAAATCCAAGAATTTGATCTATGGCAAGGAAACATATGTGGGGTGAGGTGTACGAGCCTCTGGTCGATGATCAATGGCCACACAACCCCCATTTTTGTCGAAAATAGCCATGAACGACCATTTTAAATAATACCGAAGGCTAACACCTACGGATTTTTGACCAAGAAATCATCTCCACCAGAAATCCAAGAATATGATCTATGGCAAGGAATTATATGTCGGGTGAGGTGTACGAGCCTCTTGTCGATGATCAATGGCCACACAACCCATATTTTTGTCGAAAATAGCCATAAACGACCTTTTTCAATAATACCGAAGGCTGACACGTACGGATTTTTGACCAAGAAATGGTCTCCACGAGAAATCCAAGATTTTGATCTATGGCAATAAAACATATGTGGGGTGAGGTGTACGAGCCTCTGGTCGATGATCAATGGCCACACAACCCCCATTTTTGTCAAAAATAGCCATGAACGACCATTTTCAATGATACCGAAGGCTAACACCTACGGAATTTTGACCAAGAAATCGTCTCCACCAGAAATCCAAGAATGTGATCTATGGCAAGGAAACATATGTGGGGTGAGGTGTACGAGCCTCTGGTCGATTATCAATGGCCACACAACCCCCATTATTGTCGAAAATAGCCATGAACGACTATTTTCAATGACACTGAAGGCTAACACCTATGGATTTTTGACCAAGAACTGGTCTCCACCATAGATCCAAGAATGTGATCTATGGCAAGAAAACATATGTGTAGTGAGGTGTATGAGCCTCTGGTTGAAGATAAATGGCCACACAACCCCCATTTTTGTCGAAAATAGCCATGAATAATCATTTTCAATAATACCGAAGGCTAACACATTCGGATTTTTGCCCAAGAAATGGTCTCCACCAGAAATCCAAGAATTTCATCTACGGTAAGGAAACATATGTGGGTGAGGTGTATGAGCCTCTGGTCGATGATCAATGGCCACAGAACCTCTATTTTGTCGAAAATAGCCATGAACGACCATTTTCAATAATACCGAAGGCTAACACATACGGATTTTGGACCAAGAAATGGTCTCCACCAGGAATCCAAGAATGTGATCTACGGCAAGGAAACATATGTGGGTGAGGTGTACGAGCCTCTGGTCGATGATCAATGGCCACACAACCCCCATATTGTCGAAAATAGCCATGAACGACCACGACCATTTTCAATAATCCCTAAGGCTAACACGTACGAATTTTTGACCAAGAAATGGTCTCCACCAGAAATCCAAGAATGTGATCTATGGCAAGGAAACATATGTGGGGTGAGGTGTATGAGCCTCTGATCGATGATCAATGGCCACACAACCCCCATTTTTGTCGAAAATAGCCATAAACGACCATTTTCAATAATTCCGAAGGCTAACACCTACGGTTTTTTGACCAAGAAATTGTCTCCACCAGAAATCAAAGAATATGATCTATGGCAAGGAAACATATTTGGGGTGAGGTGTACGAGCCTCTGGTCGATGATCAATGGCCACACAACCCCCATTTTTGTCGAAACCAGCCATGAACGACCATTTTCAATAATACCGAAGGCTAACAAGTACAGATTTTTGACCAAGAAATGGTCTCCACGAGAAATCCAAGATTGTGATCTATGGCAATTAAACATATGTGGGGTGAGGTGTACGAGCCTCTGGTCGATGATAAATTGCCACACAACCCCCATTTTTGTCGAAAATAGCCATGAACGACCATTTTCAATAATACCGAAGGCTAACACCTACGGATTTTTGACCAAGAAATGGCCTCCACCAGAAATCCAAGAATGTGATCTATGGCAAGGAAACATATGTGGGGTGAGGTGTACGAGCCCCCGGTCGATTATCAATGGCCACACAACCCCCATTTTTGTCAAAAATTGCCATGAACGACTATTTTCAATGACACTGAAGGCTAACACCTATGGATTTTTGACCAAGAACTGGTCTCCACCATAGATCCAAGAATGTGATCTATGGCAAGAAAACATATGTGTAGTGAGGTGTACGAGCCTCTGGTTGAAGATAAATGGCCACACAACCCCATTTTTGTCGAAAATAGACATGAACGACCATTTTCAATAATACCGAAGGCTAACACATTCGGATTTTTGCCCAAGAAATGGTCTCCACCAGAAATCCAAAAATGTGATCTATGTCAAGGAAAAATATGTGGGGTGAGGTGTATGAGCCTCTGGTCGATGATCAATGGCCACAGAACCTCTATTTTGTCAAAAATAGCCATGAACGACCATTTTCAATAATATCGAAGGCTAACACGTACGGATTTTTGACCAAGAAATGGTCTCCACCAGAAATCCAAGAATGTGATCTACGGCAAGGAAACATATGTGGGTGAGGTGTACGAGCCTCTGATCGATGATCAATGGCCACACAACCCCCATTTTGTCGAAAATAGCCATGAACGACCATTTTCAATGACACTAAAGGCTAACACCTATGGATTTTTGACCAAGAAATGGTCTCCACCATAAATCCAAGAATGTGATCTATGGCAAGAAAACATAAGTGTAGTGAGCTGTATGAGCCTCTGGTTGAAGATCAATGGCCACACAACCCCCATTTTTGTCGAAAATAGCCATGAATGACCATTTTCAATAATACCGAAGGCTAACACGTACGGATTTTTGACCAAGAAATGGTCTCCACCAGAAATCCAAGAGTGTGCTCTATGGCAAGGAAACATATGTGGGGTGAGGTGTACGAGCCTCTGGTCGATGATAAATGACCACACAACCCCCATTTTTGATGAAAATAGCTATGAACGACCATTTTCAATAATACCGAAAGCTAACACCTCGGATTATTGACCAACAAATGGTCTCCACCAGAAATCCAAGAATGTGGTCTATGGCAAGGAAACATATGTGGGGTGAGGTGTATAAGCCTTTGGTCGATGATCAATGGCCACACAACCCCCATTTTTGTCAAAAATAGCCATGAACAACCATTTTCAATAATACCGAAGGCTAACACCTACGGATTTTTTACCAAGAAATGGTCACCACCAGAAATCCAAGAATGTGGTCTATGGCAAGGAAACACATGTGGGGTGAGGTGTATGAGCCTTTGGTCGATGATCAATTGCCACACAACCCCCATTTTTGTCGAAAATAGCCATGAACGACCAATTTCAATAATACCGAAGGCTAACACCAATAGATTTTTGACCAAGAAATGGTCTCCACCAGAAATCCAAGAATGTGATATATGGCAAGGAAACTTATGTGGGGTGAGGTGTACGATCTTCTGGTCGAGGATCAATGGTGACACAACCCCCATTTTTGTCGAAAATAGCCATGAATGACCATTTTCAATGACACTGAAGGCTAACACCTACGAATTTTTGACCAACAATGGTCTCCACGAGAAATCCAAGATTCTGATCTATGGCAAGAAAACATATGTGGGGTGAAGGGTACGAGCCTCTGGTCGATGATCAATAGCCACACAACCCCCATTTTTTCGAAAATAGCCATGAACGACCATTTTCAATGACACTGAAGGCTAACACCTATGGATTTTTGACCAAGAAATGGTCTCCACCATAAATCCAAGAATGTGATCTATGGCAAGGAAACATATGTGTAGTGAGGTGTATGAGCCTCTGGTCGAAGATCAATGGCCACACAACCCCCATTTGTGTCGAAAATAGCCATCAATGACCATTTTCAATAATACCGAAGGCTAACACGTACGGATTTTTGACCAAGAAATGGTCTCCACCAGAAATCCAAGAATGTGATCTATGGCAAGGAAACATATGTGGGGTGAATTGTACGAGCCTCCGGTCGATGATAAATGGCCACACAACCCCCATTTTAGTCAAAAATAGCCATGAACGACCATTTTCAATAATACCGAAGGCTAAAACCAACAGATTTTTGACCAAGAAATGGTCTCCTCTAGAAATCCAAGAATGTGATCTATGGCAATGCAAGAAAACATATGTGGGGTGAAGTGTACGAGCCTCTGGTCGATGATCAATGGCCACACAACCCCCATTTTTGTCGAAAATAGCCATGAACGACCATTTTCAATGACACTAAAGGCTAACACCTATGGATTTCTCACCAAGAAATGGTCTCCACCATAAATCCAAGAATGTGATCTATGGCAAGGAAACATATGTGTAGTGAGGTGTATGAGCCTTTGGTCGAAGATCAATGGCCAGACAACCACCATTTTTGTCAAAAATAGCCATGAATGACCATTTTCAAAAATACCGAAGGCTAACACATTCGGATTTTTTCCCAAGAAATGGTCTCCACCAGAAATCCAAGAATGTGATCTATGGCAAGGAAACATATGTGGG
The DNA here is from genome assembly GCA_029449295.1 of Zea luxurians. Taxonomy (NCBI): domain Eukaryota; kingdom Viridiplantae; phylum Streptophyta; class Magnoliopsida; order Poales; family Poaceae; genus Zea; species Zea luxurians. The sequence continues at coordinate 173,976 of JAOPSE010001111.1, forward strand.
GTGAGGTGTACGAGCCTCTGGTCGATGATCAATGGCCACACAACCCCCCTTTTGTCAAAAATAGCCATGAACGACCATTTTTAATAATACCGAACGCTAACACCTACGAATTTTTGACCAAGAAATGGTCTCCACCAGAAATCCAAGAATGTGATCTACGGCAAGGAAACATGTGTGGGGTGAGGTGTACGAGCCTCTAGTCGATGTTCAATGGCCACATAACCCCTATTTTTGTCGAAAATAGCCATGAACAACCATTTTCAATGACACTGAAGGCTAACAACTACGGATTTTTGACCAAAAAATGGTCTCCACCATAAATCCAAGAATGTGATCTATGGCAAGGAAACTTATGTGGGTTGAGGTGTACGAGCCTCTGGTCGATGATCATTTGCCACACAACCCCGATTTTTGTCGAAAATAGCCATGAATGACCATTTTCTATAATACCGAAAGCTAACACGTACGGACTTTTGACCAAGAAATGGTCTCCACAAGAAATCCAAGAATGTGATCTATGGCAAGGAAACATATGTGGGGTGAGGTGTATGAGCCTCTGGTCGATGATAAATGGCCACACAACCCCCATTTTAGTCGAAAATAGCCATGAACGACCATTTTCAATAATACCGAAGGCTAACAACAACGGATTTTTGACCAAGAAACGGTCTCCACCAGAAATCCTAGAATGTGATCTCTGGCACGAAAACATATGTGGGGTGATGTGTATGAGCCTTTGGTCAATGATCAATGGCCACACAAACCCCATTTTTGTCGAAACTAGCCATGAACGACCATTTTCAATGACACTGAAGGCTAACACCTACGGATTTTTGACCAAGAAATGGTCTCCACATTAAATCCAAGAATGTGATTTATGGCAAGGAAACATATGTGTAGTGAGGTGTATGAGTCTTTGGTCGAATATCAATGGCCACACAACCCCCATTTTTGTCGAAAATAGCCATGAACGACCATTAACAATAGTACCGAAGGCTAAAACATTCACATTTTTGACCAAGAAATGGTCTCCACCAGAAATCAAAGAATGTGATCTATGGCTAGGAAACATATGTGGGGTGAGGTTTACGAGCCTCTGGTCGATGATCAATGGCCACACAACCCCCATTTTTGTCGAAAATAGCCATGAATGACCATTTTCAATAATACTGAAGGCTAACACGTACATATTTTTGACCAATAAATGGTCTCCACCGGAAATCCAAGAATGTGATCTATGGCAAGGAAACATATATGGGGTGAGGTGTATGAGCCTCTGGTCGATGATCATTGGCCACACAACCCCCATTTTTGTCGAAAATAGCCATGAATGACCATATTCAATAATACCGAAGGCTAACACGTACAGATTTTTGACCAGGAAATGGTTTCTACTGGAAATCCAAGAATGTGATCTATGGCAAGGAAACATATGTGGGGTGAATTGCACGAGCCTCTGGTCGATGATAAATGGCCACACAACCCCCATTTTAGTCGAAAATAGCCATGAACGACCATTTTCAATAATACCGAAGGCTAACACCAACAGATTTTTGACCAAGGAATGGTCTCCTCCAGAAATCCAAGAATGTGATCTATGGAAAGAAAACATATGTGGGGTGAAGTGTATGAGCCTCTGGTCGATGATCAATGGCCACACAACCCCCATTTTCGTCGAAAATAGCCATGAACGACCATTTTCAATGACACTAAACGCTAACACCTATGGATTTCTGACCAAGAAATGGACTCCACCATAAATCCAAGAATGTGATCTATGGCAAGTAAACATATGTGTAGTGAGGTGTATGAGCCTCTGGTCGAAGATCAATGGCCACACAACCCCCATTTTTGTCGAAAATAGCCATGAATGACCATTTTCAAAAATACCAAAGGCTAACACATTCGGATTTTTGCCCAAGAAATGGTCTCCACCAGAAATCCAAGAATGGGATCTGTGGCAAGGAAACATATTTGGGGTGAGGTGTACGAGCCTCTGGTCGATGATCAATGGCCACACAACCCCAATTTTGCCGAAAATAGCCATGAATGACCATTTTCAAAAATACCAAAGGCTAACACATTCGGATTTTTGCCCAAGAAATGGTCTCCACCAGAAATCCAAGAATGTGATCTATGGCAAGGAAACATATGTGGGGTGAGGTTTATGAGCCTCTAGTCGATGATAAATGGCCACACAACCCCCATTTTTTATGAAAATAGCCATGAGCGACCATTTTCAATAATACTAGAGGCTAACACCTACGGATTTTTGACCAAGAAATGGTCTCAACTAGAAATCCAAGAATGTGATCTATGGCAAGGAAACATATGTGGGTTGAGGTGTATGAGCCTCTGGTCGATGACCAATGGCCACACAACCCCCATTTTTGTCGAAAATAGCCATGAACGACCATTTTCAATAATACCGAAGGCTAACACCTACGGATTTTTGACCAAGAAATGGTCTCCTCCAGAAATCCAAGAATGTGATCTACGGCAAGGAAACATATGTGGGGTGAGGTGTATGAGCCTCTGGTCGACGATCAATGGCCACACAACCCTATTTTTTGTCGAAAATAGCCATGAACGACCATTTTCAATGACACTGAAGGCTAACACCTACGGATTTTTGACCAAGAAATGGTCTCCACCATAAATCCAAGAATGTGATCTATGGCAAGGAAACATATGTGTAGTGAGGTGTGTGAGCCTCTGGTCGAAGATCAATGGCCACACAACCCCCATTTTTGTCGAAAATAGCCATGAATGACCATTTTCAAAAATACCAAAGGCTAACACATTCGGATTTTTGCCCAAGAAATGGTCTCCACCAGAAATCCAAGAATGTGATCTATGGCAAGGAAACATATGTGGGGTGAGGTGTATGAGCCTCTGGTCGATGATCAATGGCCACACAACCCCCGTTTTGCCGAAAATAGCCATGAACGACCATTTTCAATAATACCGAAGGCTAACACGTACGAGTTTTTGACCAAGAAATGGTCTCCACCAGAAATCCAAGAATGTGATCTATGGCAAGGAAACATATGTGGGGTGAGGTTTATGAGCCTCTAGTCGATGATAAATGGCCACACAACCCCCATTTTTTATGAAAATAGTCATGAGCGACCATTTTCAATAATACTAGAGGCTAACACCTACGGATTTTTGACCAAGAAATGGTCTCCACCAGAAATCCAAGAATGTGATCTATGGCAAGGAAACATATGTGGGGTGAGGTGTATGAGCCTCTGGTCTATGATCAATGGCCACACAACCCCCATTTTTGTCGAAAATAGCCATGAACGACCATTTTCAATAATACCGAAGGCTAACACCTACGAATTTTTGACCAAGAAATGGTCTCCACCAGAAATCCAAGAATATGATCTACGGCAAGGAAACATATGTGGGGTGAGGTGTATGAGCCTCTGGTCGATGATCAATGGCCACACAACCCTATTTTTTGTCGAAAATAGCCATGAACGACCATTTTCAATGACTCTGAAGGCTAACACCTACGGATTTTTGACCAAGAAATGGTCTCCACCATAAATTCAAGAATGTGATCTATGGCAAGGAAACATATGTGTAGTGAGGTGTATGAGACTCTGGTCGAAGATCAATGGCCACACAACACCCATTTTTGTCGAAAATAGCCATGAATGACCATTTTCAAAAATACCAAAGGCTAACACATTCGGATTTTTGCCCAAGAAATGGTCTCAACAAGAAATCCAAGAATGTGATCTATGGCAAGGAAACATATGTGGGGTGAGGTGTACGAGCCTCTGGTCGATGATCAATGGCCACACAACCCCCATTTTGCCGAAAATAGCCATGAACGACCATTTTCAATAATACCGAAGGCTAACACGTACGAGTTTTTGACCAAGAAATGGTCTCCATCAGAAATCCAAGAATGTGATCTATGGCAAGGAAACATATGCAGGGTGAGGTTTATGAGCCTCTAGTCGCTGACAAATGGCCACACAACCCCCATTTTTTATGAAAATAGCCATGAACGACCATTTTCAATAATACCGAAGGCTAACACGTACAGATTTTTGACCAAGAAATGGTCTCCACCGGAAATCCAAGAATGTGATCTATGGCAAGGAAACATATGTGGGGTGAATTGAACGAGCCTCTGGTCGATGATAAATGGCCACACAACCCCCATTTTAGTCGAAAATAGCCATGAACGACCATTTTCAATAATACCGAAGGCTAACACCAATAGATTTTTGACCAAGGAATGGTCTCCTCCAGAAATCAAAGAATGTGACTTATGGAAAGAAAACATATGTGGGGTGAAGTGTACGAGCCTGTGCTCGATGATCAATGGCCACACAACCCCCATTTTTGTCGAAAATAGCCATGAACGACCATTTTCAATGACACTAAACGCTAACACCTATGGATCTCTGACCAAGAAATGGACTCCACCATAAATCCAAGAATGTGATCTATGGCAAGGAAACATATGTGTAGTGAGGTGTATGAGCCTCTGGTCGAACATCAATGGCCACACAACCCCCATTTTTGTCGAAAATAGCTATGAATGACCATTTTCAAAAATACCAAAGGCTAACACATTCGGATTTTTGCCCAAGAAATGGTCTCCACCAGAAATCCAAGAATGTGATCTGTGGCAAGGAAACATATTTGGGGTGAGGTGTACGAGCCTCTGGTCGATGATCAATGGCCACACAACCCCCATTTTGCCGAAAATAGCCATGAACGACCATTTTCAATAATACCGAAGGCTAACACGTACGAGTTTTTGACCAAGAAACCCTCTCCACCAGAAATCCAAGAATGTGATCTATGGCAAGGAAACATATGTGGGGTGAGGTTTATGAGCCTCTAGTCGATGATAAATGGCCACACAACCCCCATTTTTTATGAAAATAGCCATGAGCGACCATTTTCAATAATACTAGAGGCTAACACCTACGGATTTTTGACCAAGAAATGGTCTCCACTAGAAATCCAAGAATGTGATTTATGGCAAGGAAACATATGTGGGGTGAGGTGTATGAGCCTCTGGTCGATGATCAATGGCCACACAACCCCCATTTTTGTCGAAAATAGCCATGAACGACCATTTTCAATAATACCGAAGGCTAACACCTACGGATTTTTGACCAAGAAATGGTCTCCACCAGAAATCCAAGAATGTGATCTACGGCAAGGAAACATATGTGGGGTGAGGTGTATGAGCCTCTGGTCGACGATCAATGGCCACACAACCCTATTTTTTGTCAAAAATAGCCATGAACGACCATTTTCAATGACACTGAAGGCTAACACCTACAGATTTTTGACCAAGAAATGGTCTCCACCATAAATCCAAGAATGTGATCTATGGCAAGGAAACATATGTGTAGTGAGGTGTATGAGCCTCTGGTCGAAGATCAATGGCCACACAACCCCCATTTTTGTCGAAAATAGCCATGAATGACCATTTTCAAAAATACCAAAGGCTAACACATTCGGATTTTTGCCCAAGAAATGGTCTCAACCAGAAATCCAAGAATGTGATCTATGGCAAGGAAACATATGTGGGGTGAGGTGTACGAGTCTCTGGTCGATGATCAATGGCCACACAACCCCCGTTTTGTCGAAAATAGCCATGAACGACCATTTTCAATAATACCGAAGGCTAACACCTACGGATTTTTGACCAAGAAATGGTCTCCACCAGAAATCCAAGAATGTGATCTACGGCAAGGAAACATATGTGGGGTGAGGTGTATGAGCCTCTGGTCGACGATCAATGGCCACACAACCCTAATTTTTGTCGAAAATAGCCATGAACGACCATTTTCAATGACACTGAAGGCTAACACCTACGGATTTTTGACCAAGAAATGGTCTCCACCATAAATCCAAGAATGTGATCTATGGCAAGGAAACATATGTGTAGTGAGGTGTATGAGCCTCTGGTCGAAGATCAATGGCCACACAACCCCCATTTTTGTCGAAAATAGCCATGAATGACCATTTTCAAAAATACCAAAGGCTAACACATTCGGATTTTTGCCCAAGAAATGGTCTCCACCAGAAATCCAAGAATGTGATCTATGGCAAGGAAACATATGTGGGGTGAGGTGTATGAGCCTCGGGTTGATGATCAATGGCCACACAACCCCCGTTTTGCCGAAAATAGCCATGAACGACCATTTTCAATAATACCGAAGGCTAACACGTACGAGTTTTTGACCAAGAAATGGTCTCCACCAAAAATCCAAGAATGTGATCTATGGCAAGGAAACATATGTGGGGTGAGGTTTATGAGCCTCTAGTCGATAAATGGCGACATAACCCCCATTTTTTATGAAAATAGTCATGAGCGACCATTTTCAATAATACTAGAGGCTAACACCTACGGATTTTTGACTAAGAAATGGTCTCCACCAGAAATCCAAGAATGTGATCTATGGCAAGGAAACATATGTGGGGTGAGGTGTACGAGCCTCTGGTCGATGATCAATGGCCACACAACCCCCATTTTTGTCGAAAATAGCCATGAACGACCATTTTCAATAATACCGAAGGCTAACACCTACGGATTTTTGACCAAGAAATGGTCTCCACCAGAAATCCAAGAATGTGATCTACGGCAAGGAAACATATGTGGGGTGAGGTGTATGAGCCTCTGGTCGACGATCAATGGCCACACAACCCTATTTTTTGTCGAAAATAGCCATGAACGACCATTTTCAATGACACTGAAGCCTAACACCTACGGATTTTTGACCAAGAAATGGTCTCCACCATAAATCCAAGAATGTGATCTATGGCAAGGAAACATATGTGTAGTGAGGTGTATGAGCCTCTGGTCGAAGATCAATGGCCACACAACCCCCATTTTTGTCGAAAATAGCCATGAATGACCATTTTCAAAAATACCAAAGGCTAACACATTCGGATTTTTGCCCAAGAAATGGTCTCAACCAGAAATCCAAGAATGTGATCTATGGCAAGGAAACATATGTGGGGTGAGGTGTACGAGCCTCTGGTCGATGATCAATGGCCACACAACCCCCATTTTGTCGAAAATAGCCATGAACGACCATTTTCAATAATACCGAAGGCTAACACGTACGAGTTTTTGACCAAGAAATGGTCTCCATCAGAAATCCAAGAATGTGATCTATGGCAAGGAAACATATGCAGGGTGAGGTTTATGAGCCTCTAGTCGATGACAAATGGCCACACAACCCCCATTATTTATGAAAATTGCCATGAGCGACCATTTTCAATAATACTAGAGGCTAACACCTACGGATTTTTGACCAAGAAATGGTCTCCACCAGAAAGCCAAGAATGTGATCTATGGCAAGGAAACATATGTGGGGTGAGGTGTATGAGCCTCTGGTCGATGATCAATGGCCACACAACCCCCATTTTTGTCGAAAATAGCCATGAACTACCATTTTCAATAATACCGAAGGCTAACACCTACGGATTTTTGACCAAGAAATGGTCTCCACCAGAAATCTAAGAATGTGATCTACGGCAAGGAAACATATGTGGGGTGAGGTGTATCAGCCTCTGGTCAACGATCAATGGCCACACAACCCTAATTGTTGTCGAAAATAGCCATGAACGACCATTTTCAATGACACTGAAGGCTAACACCTACGGATTTTTGACCAAGAAATGGTCTCCACCATAAATCCAAGAATGTGATCTATGGCAAGGAAACATATGTGTAGTGAGGTGTATGAGCCTATGGTCCAATATCAATGGCCACACAACCCCCATTTTTGTCGAAAATAGCCATGAACGACCATTTTCAATAGTTCCGAAGGCTAACACATTCGGATTTTTGACCAAGAAATGGTCTCCACCAGAAATCAAAGAATGTGATCTATGGCAAGGAAACATATGTGGGGTGAGGTGTACGAGCCTTTGGTCGATGATCAATGGCCACACAGCCCCCATTTTTTGTCGAAAATAGCCATGAATGGCCATTTTCAATAATACCGAAGGCTAACACGTATGGATTTTTGACCAAGAAATGGTCTCCACCAGATATCCAAGAATGTGATCTATGGCAAGGAAACATATGTGGGGTGAGGTGTATGAGCCTCTGGTCGATGATAAATGGCCACACAACCCCCATTTCAGTCAAAAATAGCCATGAACGACCATTTTCAATAATACCGAAGGCTAACACCAACAGATTTTTGACCAAGAAATGGTCTCCACCAGAAATCCAAGAATGTGATCTATGGCAAGAAAACATATGTGGGGTCAAGTGTACGAGCCTCTGGTCGATGATCAATGGCCACACAACCCCCATTTTTGTCGAAAATAGCCATGAATGACCATTTTCAATGACACTGAAGGCTAACACCTATGGATTTTTGACCAAGAAATGGTCTCCACCATAAATCCAAGAATTTGATCTATGGCAAGGAAACATATGTGTAGTGAGGTGTATGAGCCTCTGGTCGAAGATCAATGGCCACACAACCCCCATTTTTGTCGAAAATAGCCATGAATGACCATTTTCAAAAATACCGAAGGCTAACACATTCGGATTTTTGCCCAAGAAATGGTCTCCACCAGAAATCCAAGAATGTGATCTATGGCAAGGAAACATATGTGGGGTGAGGTGTACGAGCCTCTGGTCGATGATCAATGGCCACACAACCCCCATTTTGTCAAAAATAGCCATGAACGACCATTTTCAATAATACCGAATGCTAACACGTACGAATTTTTGACCAAGAAATGGTCTCCACCAGAAATCCAAGAATGTGATCTATGGCAAGGAAGCATATGTGGGGTGAGGTGTACGAGCCTCTGGTCGATGACAAATGGCCACACAACCCCCATTTTTGATGAAAATAGCCATGAACGACCATTTACAATAATACCAGAGGCTAACACCTACGGATTTTTTACCAAGAAATGGTCTCCACCAGAAATCCAAGAATGTGATCTATGGCAAGGAAACATATGTGGGGTGAGGTGTATGAGCCTCTGGTCGATGATAAATGGCCACACAACCCCCATTTTTGTCGAAAATAGCCATGAACGACCATTTTCAATAATACCGAAGGCTAACACCAACAGATTTTTGACCAAGAAATGGTCCCCACCAGAAATCCAAGAATGTGATCTATGGCAAGAAAACATATGTGGGGTGAAGTGTACGAGCCTCTGGTCGATGATCAATGGCCACACAAACCCCATTTTTGTCGAAAATAGCCATGAACAACCATTTTCAATGACACTGAACGCTAACACCTACGGATTTGTGACCAAGAAATGGTCTCCACCATAAATCCAAGAATGTGATCTATGGAAAGGAAACATGTGTAGTGAGGTGTATGAGCCTTTGGTCCAATATCAATGGCCACACAACCCCCATTTTTGTCGAAAATAGCCATGAACGACCATTTTCAATAGTACCGAAGGCTAAAACATTCAGATTTTTGACCAAGAAATGGTCTCCACCAGAAATCAAAGAATGTGATCTATGGCAAGGAAACATATGTGGGGTGAGGTTTACGAGCCTCTGGTCGACGATCAATGGCCACACAACCCCCATTTTTGTCGAAAATAGCCATGAATGACCATTTTCAATAATACTGAAGGCTAACACGTACAGATTTTTGACCAATAAATGGTCTCCACCAGAAATCCAAGAATGTGATCTATGGCAAGGAAACATATGTGGGGTGAGGTGTACGAGCCTCTGGTCGATGATAAATGGCCACACAACCCCCATTTTAGTCGAAAATAGCCATGAATGACCATTTTCAATAATACCGAAGGCTAACACCAACGGATTTTTTACTAAGAAATGGTCTCCACCAGAAATCCAAGAATGTGATCTATGGCAAGAAAACCTATGTGGGGTGAAGTGTACGAGCCTCTGGTCGATGATCAATGGCCACACAACCCCCATTTTTATCGGAAATAGCCATGAACGACATTTTCAATGACACTGAAGGCTAACACCTACGGATTTTTGACCAAGAAATGGTCTCCACCATAAATCCAAGAATGTGATCTATGGCAAGGAAACATATGTGTAGTGAGGTGTATGAGCCTCTGGTCAAAGATCAATGTCCACACAACCCCCATTTTTGTCGAAAATAGCCATGAATGACAATTTTCAATAATATCGAAGGCTAACACATTCGGATTTTTGCCCAAGAAATGGTCTCCACTAGAAATCCAAGAATGTGATCTATGGCAAGGAAGCATATGTGGGGTGAGGTGTACGAGCCTCTGGTCGATAATCAATGGCCACACAACCCCCATTTTGTCGAAAATAGTCATGAACGATCATTTTCAATAATACTAAAGGCTAACATATGTTTCCTTAGCCTTTGGTATTATTGAAAATGGTCGTTCATGGCTATTTTCGACAAAATGGGGGTTGTGTGGCCATTGATCATCGACCAGAGGCTCGTACACCTCACCCCACATATGTTTCCTTGCCATATATCACATTCTCGGATTTCTGGTGGTGACCATTTCATGGTCAAAAATCCATACGTGTTAGCCTTCTGTATTATGTAAAATGGTCGTTGATCGCTATTTTCGACAAAAATGGACGTTGTGTGGCCATTGATCAACGACCAGAGGCCCATACACCTCACCCCACATACGTACGAATTTTTGACCAAGAAATGGTCTCCACCAGAAATCCACGAATGTGATCTATAGGAAGGAAACATATGTGGGGTGAGGTGTACGAGCCTCTGGTCGATGATAAATGGCCACACAACCCCCATTTTTGATGAAAATAGCCATGAACGACCATTTTCAATAATACCGAAGGCTAACACCTACGGATTTTTGACCAAGAAATGGTCTCCACTAGAAATCCAAGAATGTGATCTATGGGAAGGAAACATATGTGGGGTGAGGTGTATGAGCCTCTGGTCGTATTATTGAAAATGGTCGTTCATGGCTATTTTCGACAAAAATGGGGGTTGTGTGGCCATTGATCATCGACCATAGGCTCCTACACCTCACCCCACATATGTTTTCTTGCCATATATCACATTCTTGAATTTCCAGTGGAGACCGTTTCTTGGTCAAAAATCCGTAGGCGTTAGCCTTCGGTATTATTGAAAATGGTCGTTCATGGCTATTTTCGACAAAAATGGGGGTTGTGTGGCCGTTGATCATCGACCAGAGGCTCGTACACCTCACCCCACATATGTTTCATTGCCATAGATCACATTCTTGGATTTCTGGTGGAGACCATTTCTTGGGCAAAAATCTGAATGTGTTAGCCATTGGTATTATTGAAAATGGTCATTCATGGCGATTTTCGACAAAAATGGGTGTTGTGTGACCATTGATCTTCGACCAGAGGCTCATACACCTCATTACACATATGTTTCCTTGCCATAGATCACATTCTTAGATTTATGGTGGAGCCCATTTCTTCGTCAAAATTCTGTAGGTGTTTGCCTTCAGTGTCATTGAAAATGGTCGCTCATGGCTATTTTCGACAAAAATGGGGGTTGTGTGGCCATTGATCATCGACCAGAGGCTCGTACACCTCACCCCACATATGTTTCCTTGCCATATATCACATTCTCGGATTTCTGGTGGAGACCATTTCTTGGTCAAAAATCCATACGTGTTAGCCTTCTGTATTATTGAAAATGGTCGTTGATCGCTATTTTCGACAAAAAAATGGGCGTTGTGTGGCCATTGATCAATGACCAGAAGCCCATACACCTCACCCCACATATGTTTCCTTGCCATAGATCACATTCTTGGACTTATGGTGGAGACCATTTCTTGGTCAAAAATCCGTAGGTGTTATCCTTCAGTGTCATTGAAAATGGTCGTTCATGTCTATATTCGACAAAAATGGGGGTTATGTGGCCATTGATCATCGACCAAAGGCTCGTACACCTCACCCCACATATGTTTCCTTGCCATAGATCACATTTTGGATTTCTGGTGGAGACCATTTCTTGGTCAAAAATCCGTAGGTGTTAGCCTTCGGTATTATTGAAAATGGTCGTTCATGGCTATTTTTGACAAAAATGGGGGTTCTTTGGCCATTGATCATTGACCAGAGGCTCATACACCTCACCCCACATATGTTTCCTTTCCATAGATCACATTCTTGGATATCTGGTGGAGACCATTTCTTGGTCAAAAATCCGTAGGTGTTAGCCTTCGGTAATATTGAAAATGGTCGTTCATGGCTATTTTCATCAAAAATGGGGGTTGTGTGGCCATTTATCATCGACAAGAGGCTCGTACACCTCACCCTACATATGTTTCCTTGCTATAGATCACATTCTTGGATTTCTGGTGGAGACCATTTCTTGGTC